>CAUYON010143487.1:0-27940 GCA_963573935.1 Arctocebus calabarensis | reverse complement strand
CCTTTCACCAAATAAAAAAATTGACTCAAGAAGAATAAAATATTTAGATCTAAAAATTCACTCAAGAAGAATAAAATATTTAAATCTAAGAAGTGATAAACATCCTAGAATAAAGTATGGGAAAAACTCTTCAAGATGTTGGACTGTGGAAATATTTTATGGAAGTCTTCAGTAGTAATTGCAACATCAAAAATAAACAAATGGGACTTAATTAAACTGAAAAGCTTCTGCACAGCTAAGGACACAACAATTAAAGAAAATAAACAACCTTCATAATGAGAAAAGATATTTGCAGGGTATGAATCTGACAAAAGGCTGATAACCAGAATTTACAGAGAACTCAAATCAACAAAAAAAGAGCAAATAATCTCATCTATCACTGGACAAGAGATGTGAACAAACCCTTCTCTGAAGAAGATAGATGAAGGACTAATAAACATATGAAAATATGCTCATTATTCCTAATCATCAGAGAAATGCAAATCAAAACCACTGAGATATCACCTAATCCCAGTGAGAATAGCGCACATCACAAAGTCCCCAAAGCTGCAGATGCTGGCGTGGATGTGGAAAGAAGGAAACACTTTCACACTGTTGCTGAGAGTACAAACTAATACAGCCTCCTTGGAAAGAAGTATGGAGAATCCTCAAAGAACTCAAATTAGACCTCCCCTTTAACCCTGCAATCCCATTACCAGGCATATACTCAATAAAAACATCATTGTATCATAAGGACATTTGCACTAGACTGTTTATCACAGCTCAATTTACAATTGCCAAATGTGGAAACAACCTAAATGCTCACCAACCCAGGAATGGATTAACAAGCTGTGGTATACGTATACCATGGAATACTATTCAGCCCTTAAAAACATGGAGACTTAACATTTTTTATGTTAGTCTGGATAGGGTTGAAACATATTCTTCTTAGTAATATGTCTTAGAATGGGAAAGCAAATATCCAATGTACTCAATACTAATATGAAGCCAGAAGATTATCTAATACTTGCCCACATAAGAAAAAACTCAATTAAATTCAAGTTGTGAGGAGGAAGAATGATTCGGGGGAGAGGGGTGGAAGAAGGGGGATTGGTGTGCTCCTATTTAAGGAGTGGGATATAAGGATATATGGCATACCTCTTAGGAGTGGGAAACAACTACAAGAGGGACTCTGCCTAACAAATGCAAACATTGTAACCTAGTTGTTTGTAACCTTGCATTAACCTGAGATTTAAAAAATAATTCTAGAAAAACAAAAACAAAGAAATCATCTTAAATATGGTAATGTATGATAAAAAAATTATACTTAATGGAAAAATAGTGAAAATATTTTACTTGAGTTCTGAAATGAATGCAAAGGAAAAAATAAATTTGTTGTTTACAGAACAAAAGTATCTGTAACTGATAATATGTTTTGTTCTTTTTAGTTTGGCTAAATGACAGAAGTAAAACAACATTAATTTTATTAATTTTAACTCAGCTCTAAGTGCCACCCAATTATCATATCTTATTTACTGTCTAATTAGGAAATCCTTTTTACATATTCTTTTAGTTTTTTTTCCCCTGAGACAGGATCTCACCTTGTGTAGAAGTTCTGGGACTCCAGGTTTGAGTCATTGTGCTTGGCCTTTCATTGCCATATTTTTTTTAAAAACATGTCATTTGATCAGAAAGGTACACAATATCTTTTTGCTCATCCAGTAATACACAAGGTTAATAAAAATTTGTTACCTTTAAAAAAATACTCAAATAAAAAATATTCCAGTTTTCTATTACAAAACAAACTACCTCAAAATTTAGCTGCGTACACCCCCAACTTGTTAACATTTTATTTTTCACATTTTTAAATGTTGACGATCTGACCTGGGAGATTCCTACTTTGGGTTTCTGGTGGTGGTCATCTGGGGTTAGAGTCACCTGAAGGCTTAAGTGGGTTGGATGTCATTAAAGAAGCGGACAGTAGTCAAAGTGATTAAAAAAATAAAGGATTTTCTGCAGAACCTATTTGCAATAGAGGAAAAGAAACCTCAGTTTAGAATTGGGCTCAGTTCTGGATATGATGAGAACAAGTGGGAATTTATAGTCAAGGAGAAGGTTGAAGGGGTTGATGAATGGAAAATTACTTAGAGGGAACATCAAAGGAAGGAGAGAATTTTCTAGACTTACTACACAGGACTCTTACTGAAAGCAACCTAGGGTGAACAGAGATTAAGGATAGTGAATAAATAATTTGATTATAGATTAAGACTAGGAGAGATATTTTCTAAACTGACTGAGCAAGGTTCTTGCTGAAACTGGGTTGTGAAAGTCTGAGAAGAAAGCATGGGTCCAAGATCAAGGCTTAATTAAGAAGAAGGCTTAGGAGAGCCTGACTAAAGTTTTATAAAGAAGAGTCTGTTAACATCACTTGAATGACTATCATTCAGTGCTATCTGGGAGTCCAACAGGGGTAATTAGATCACCAAATGTGGTCTTCCCTTCACTTGAGCTTCTCACAGCTTGAAAGGCAGATGGGTATGTGAGAGGGTGTACTAAGGCCATTATTCCAAGAGACTCCCTTGAGACTGCAAATCTTCTCATGACCAGGCCTCAGAGGACTTACAATATCACTTTCAATAGATGTTACTGGTCAACAGGTCACCTAGTTCACGTGGAAGGAAATCATATTCCATCTCTTGATATGACGAGCAGAGGAAAGGATTGATGGCAATCTCTTTGGAGTCTATTATACCATCCATACATCAAGTCATATTAAGCCTAGTGATTTCTAAAACATAAATGTCTTGGAACTTCATAAGCAGAAAGAAAGAAAGAATATTCAGTTTATCTATATGCATACAACCAACAGGAAGTAGTCTAAAAATTATGTTCCTCTTGGTAAATGATTGTGGATGTTCCTGTAGGGCAAAACAAAGGTGAAAATATTAATAAAGCTACTCACTACATCAGGCACATTTTTCTAATATCTCTGACCAAAGTTACAAATATATCTAGTTAGTTCAGAGAAGCAACCAAATGTATAACAAAGGCATCTCACTCATTACCCTTACCTAGAAAAAGAAATATCTTAAAAATAAGGCACTCTTAGAATTTTTTAACTGCTTATTGCTGAATAGCATTGCCAAATAAAATACAAATAAAATACCAAGACACCCACTTAAATTAGAATTTCAAATAGACAATGAGTAATGTTTTAGCATAAGTATGTCTCAAATATTGAATAGGATATTCTTATAATAAAAATAATCTGTTATTTATCTGAAATTCTAATTTAATTTGGTATTCTGTATTTTCATTTGTTAAGTCTGTAATCCTATCACTGAATACAATTGTGGTTTTACTTCATTTTTTTTCCTTAAGCATATCAAGTACAGAATAACTTTTGCATTTGGTTTCAAAATTATGGCATTTTATCAATCATTGAATCCTGCCCTCTGCATCAAAGTAATCCATACTTAATTAAAAATTATCAAAGGCAAATTGATTATAAAATTCCTATAGGAATAAGTCTAGGATGATAGATAGCAAGGACAAACAGAATACTTTTTTAAAGATGTTGAGATAAGAATGCTATTTAAAATTCCTCAGTAACCTTGGTATCATGATACATTTTTAGAATTAGTATAGATGGTTTTTCTCCCCTTGGCAAATGTAAATTCCAACTTTTTACAATTAATGTTATTTTCTTCTCTTTTGGGTAAAGATGAAAACATCTGGTCACCACATGAAAACACTCCATTCATTTTAAGTCAACACTCATAGTGTTATCTATGAGCTTTCTCTTCTTCAAGCAAAATTATGTCTGTTCATTTTTCTTCTTTGGTCCTAGTTCCAACCCTTTTATCATTTCTTCTTTTCTCTTCTGGAATCCTATACATTTCTGAAACTATACAGATTGAAATGAGATTTAGTATTCTACCAAGACCTTCATAGTAAATATAAGGATAAATATTGCTTTGATTATATAATTTTAATTATTAAAACGGATTAAATATATTTAATTATTTCAAACTCATTAAATATATTTAAAATGCATTGACCAAATATGGCTAAAAGCCAATACATAAATCAAAGACAAATTTTTAAAAAATATTCAAAAGATCTAAAAGAAGTCAGTACAAAGGTAAGAAATGATGGCCAAAAACAAATAATAGACCATCTAACAATAATGAAATAAAATAAGAACACTTGAATCTAACCATATTAATAACTTCATGAATGGCAATGGAGTAAATACTCCAATTAAAATGTAGAGATTGTCAGAATAAATAAAAAAGAAAGGTTCAACTATATGCTGTCTACAAGACTCACGTCTATTTGAAAGTCTTTAAGTGTAAAGACTCAGGTAGATAAAATACGTGGTTGGAAAAAATATATGACATATACACAGTATTCATAAGAAACGTGGAGGAGGCTTATTAACATCAGATAAAAGTCATCACTATAAATAGTATAACCATAAATAAAGAGGAATATTTCATAATGATATAAGGGTTAATTCTTCAGAGAGACCCCAAAACTTTAAATTTTTATGCATGTAAAACAGAACCTTAATATATGTGAACCAAAATTTGACAAATTGAAGAAGAAATTAATAATCCTATAATTACAGTAGGGATATATATTTTTTGAGACAGAGTCTAGCTCTGTTGCCCTAGCTAGAGTGCCATGGCATCATCATAGCTAACAGCATCCTCAAACTCCTGGACCCAAGCAATCCTCCTGCCTCAGCCCCCCTAGTAGCTGGGACGATAAGTGCGTGCCTGGACATTTAGCTAACCTTTCTATATTTAGTAGAGAGGTGAGTCTTGCTGTTGCTCGGGCTGGTCTATAGCACCTAAGATCAAGAGCTCTTTCTACCTGGGGCTCCCAAAGTGCTAGGATTATAGGTGTGAGCCACTGCATCCAGCCTATAATAGGAGATTTTAACATCCATCTGTCAGCATTGTGATGGAATTGCTATGCAATAAGAAAGGAAGAAGAGAAAGAAAGAAGGAAGGAGGGAGGTAGGGAAGGAAGAAAAAAGGGAGTGAGGAAGAAAATACTGTAACAACATAGAAAATATAAAAAACACTGTCAACTATCTTGAATTCCTTGATGTTTACAGACCACTATGCCTCACAAAAGGAGAATATATGTTTTTTCACTTATACAGGCAGTCCCTAAGTTATAGACATCTGACCTACTGAGGAACTGGCTATGACACAACTGGCACAACTCACACTGAGGAACTGGCTATGACAGGTAATAGGTAAATGACCCTCTTCTAACTTGCATAGAAATTCAACTTAACACTTAACAACAAATCTACAACATCTATACGATCTGTAACCCACAGACGACATATACACTGTTGGAGGGAATGTAAATTAGCACAGCCTCTATGGAAAACAGTATGGAGATTTCTCAAAGAAATAAAAGTAGGTCTGCCATTTGATCTAGAAATCCTACTACTGGGTATGTACTCAAAGGAAAAGAAGCCATTATATCTAAAAAACACCTATATTTTTAATGCACTACAATTGCAAAGATATGGAATCAACCTATCAACCAATGAGTGGATAAGAAAAGGGGTACTACTCAGCCATAAGAAAGAATGAAACAATGTCTTTTGTAGCAATTTGGAGGCCATTTTACTAAATGAAGTAACTCAGGAACAGAAATCTAGAGTCATATATTCTCACTTATAAAGTGGGAGCTGAGCTATGGGTACACATGGTCATGTAAAGTGGTATAAGGCAGTGGTCCCCAACTTTTTTTAGCACCAGGGACCAGTTTCATTGAAGACAATTTCTTCATAGACTGAGTTGGACCATTCTAATAATTCAAGCATGTTACATTTATTGTGCACTTTATTTTTATTATCATTATATGGTAATATATCATGAAATAATTATACAACCCACCATAAGGTAGAATCAGTGGGCTCCCTGAGCTTGTTTTCCTGCAACTAAACAGTCCCATCCTGTATTTGCAGCCACTCCCCCGTGCTAGCATCACCACCTCACGTCATCAGGCATTGGATTCTCATGAGGAGTTCACAACCTAGATCCCTTGCTCTTGCTCTTATGAGAATTTAATGCTACCACTGATCTTACAGGAGGAAGAAGAGCTCAGGTGGTGATGTGAGCAGCATGCAGCAGCTGTAAATACAGCTTCGCTCCCTTGCTCACCAAACACCTCCTGCTATGCGGCCCAGGTTCTAACAGGCCACAGATCTGGCCCCAGAGTGTATGGTCAGGGGATTGAGGACTGTGGGAATAAGGGACAGGAGAGAAAGGGGGAGGGGGCACAGGGATAAATGATAAAAAATATCAATTAGATACAATATACACCATTTGGGTGATTGGTATACTAAAAGCCCAAGCTTCACCATTGTGTAATGGATCCAGGTAATAAACAACAATAAAAACACTTGTGATTCCTGTATCTATTGAAAACAATAAGTAAAAAGTACAAAAGAATACTTTCACCAATGTAAGCCACCTGTTCAGCCATAAAATAAGTCTCAGTAAATTCAGAAGGATTGAAATCTCATAGAGATTATTCTCTGACAACAAAATTAATTTAAAATGTATGAACCTTACTTTCAGAGTTTTTATCCATCACTCATGCACATTTTCCTGTTTTTATTAACACAGTTTACTTTGCATCTCTGGTTATACTGATACTGCTTCTTTGGACACTTCTAGAGCTAATCACTCAGCCTATGCACTGTACTTTCTTCTCTTATCTCCCCATAAGATACTGCCTCTTATCTGTAGGCAGCTGTGTGGCAGGCAGAGACCCTACACTAATAAACATAATGTGCTTAAATCATTACAAAACCATCCATATAATGAAATAATTTTACAACTTACAATTAACCACATTTGTAGATTTTTATCAATTCCAGCCATTATTGCTATTTCTTGCTTCATGGGGTTATGGCAAAGTCCCAAATCATCTGAGAAGCATTTCCAGTAGTCTGTTTTAGTGAGACTAGATGCCATCTGAATGCCCTCTGTCTCAGCTCAGAGACTCCTCAGGTTAAGCTGTGCTTTGTCAGACCATTCTTGGGGTGGAGTATTCATTAGTAAAAGGGGATCCTTCAGGCCGAGGGCCTCCCTCCTCAGGCAATTCCTTCCCTACACCCCAAAGTACTGACAGATAGATCTTCAATTTTTTGTAGGATCCATAAGCCTTCCACCTTTTCCAAATCTGGGGCCCAAAATCATTCATCTTATTCTTTTCCTGACCTTGAAAACACATAATTGCTCTATTTACAACCTTTTTCTGGGATGATGAGTATTATCTCTTCCATCAACTTGAGCTTTTTATAATAGAGGACAAGCAGCAATATTCAAGTAGTATCTTATTTCTGCCTTGCAAAAATATCTCTGAGGCTAGTGAATGCTAACATGTTTATTTTCTGGAACAGAAAATAACGTTTCTGTACTTTCTCGATGACTTCCTTCATCATGAGCATTTCTAGGCAACCCACTATGTGTCAGGTGTCATCTCATTTAACCACTACTCACCTCTCCCGTAAAATAGACATTAGTTCTGTTCTTTCTATATCATAATTATTTTTTCATTATAAGTCATAATTACTTATACACTTGTCGTATACCTCCTAATTGTGCAAACAGCATCTACTTTCATGGTCACAATAACCTCAGGAAGAAGCTGCTATAAGTATCCCTGTTTTTTCTATGAAGACACTAAAGTTCAGAGAGCCTAAGTCACATACATAATCATCAGGTGGCAGAGTCAGGATTTTAAATTCAGGACATTTAGTACCAGCAAACTGTTTGTTAACTCTCAACCACCATATGACATTGCCTTTCTTGTGCATAAATTACGTATATTTTAACAATGGCCCATAATTGGCCTGGAGAAAGTTTTTTTTCCTATTTTACTATTTCTGATATTAGTATCACCAGTTCCAGGTCACTGGAACACCAGGTCTGGTATCATTGGCTCCTTCTCCGATGCCCTCTAGATTCAGCCGAGGCTAAGTACAAGGCCACCTCTATAGTATCTCTTTCATATTTCTTCTCCTTTCCATTCTTTTCAAATTCTTATATCTTTACTGAACTTCTATAATATCTTCCAAATTCTTTCCCCATTTCTCCTCTCTCACTCTATTTCATCCCACATAGTGGTATAAAGGAAGCCTCACTAAGACACAGGTCCAATTCTTACCCATAGCCAATTAAACTTTGTATACATGCTCCACTCTAGAGGCTGTATTTTGAGCCTCCTTGCCCTTTCGGATCTCTAAAATTCTCCTTTACCTCCCTATCTCTGGTCATAATGAAAGCTGTCTATTTGTAATTTCCTGAACACACTCTTCATCCCTTTCATATTCTTTGTTTGTGTTCATGCTATTTTCTCCCTCTTAAATACTCACATATCCATTCTCTCTTCCAAGAGAATGTTAAATGTTCCCTGTCTTATTTCAGAAAAAATTTTTTAAAAGAGACTACTAGCGGCTCTCATTTCTTTTCCGGGCACACAGGAATACACTATATTTTCCAGCTCCCTTGCAGTTCAACAGAACCATGTGGCTAATGCTAGGCAATGAAAGATGAGTAGAAATGGCACCTGTCACTTTTGAGCTGAGATACTTAGTGCTCTACACACCATCTCTTGTGTCCACTGTTTTAGTGACCCTTGAAATCAAGTGTCTTAACTGACAAAGCTGCAAGATAGTGAAGTCTTTATTACTCTGGGTTCCTGAATAACCGTGTGGAATAAAATCCCTCACTGACCTGTAGTGAGCATATAATAAGAAGAAATAAAGCTTTGTTTTGGTAAATTATGTTGCTCATTTTCTACTGTGGCATATTTCAGCCTGTCTTTGATAATACATTGTTCTACATCCTCCTTTTCTAAGTGTCCTTTCTATCTCCTTTAAGCCCAGAAATTGGTTTATAGTTTTCTTATGACATGCTTTATTGCTTGTGTGGCAGTTATTTGTTTAGTTGTATAATCCTCCATACTAATAATCCCCTACTAGACAAAGAGCTACCTCCTAATGACTTTTTATTGAATGCCTAAATCTGAGATTTAGCACCCTTTTCATAAAACATGCATGTCTAGTAGACACTGAATGAATATGTCACCAACTGAAAACAACATAACAGTGGAGAGAAAGATAAGCAAGATGCATAATTTATTTCAACAAGGATGTCATAATTTCAGAAAGTTTAGAAAACACATTGCCTCTTTCTTTTTCAGATTGCTTCTTATGCCAACAAAGCCAAAAGAATTTAAAAAGAACCCATAGTTTTAGATATACAAATATTTGACATTATAGATTTTGGAAACTATCAAACTCATGCAACTCTACAATTTCAAAATCTTTTTTAAAATCTTTTTTTTTTTTGGCCTCTCAAGAACAGTGTTTTTCAAACTTTTTAAAAATCTCACAGCACACTTAAACCAATAGTTAAACTTCTGTGGCACACTTACGTGTGAGAGAGAAAAAGAGAAAAAGAATCAAGAGAAAAAGAATTAAAAAAGAGAATATACAATACTGGGCTTTGAGCTTCTTTTGAAGATAATTTAATTAATGATCTTTAAATATTTTCATGGCACACCTAAAATCTTCTTAAGGCATACCAGTGTGCTATAGCACATGGGTTGAAAATCACTGCTCTAGAATTTAACTAGTAACCCTCACTGTGATTGCCACCTGAGGCGCCACATGTGTAATTAGATAGCAAAGACAGAATTAGACATCCGACAGGAGGAAAGCAAGCTAATCATTTCTCTAGTTTTTTTTTTTTTTTTTTTTTTTTGAGACAGAGCCTCAAGCTGTCACCCTGGATCGAGTGCTGTGACATCACAGCTCACAGCAACCTCAAATTCCTGGGCTCAAACGAATCTCTTGCCTCCTCCTCCCAAGTAGCTGGGACTACAGGCTCCCGCCACAACGCCCAGCCATTTTTTGGTTGCAGCCATCGTTGTTTGTTGGGCCCGGGCTGAATTCGAACCCGCCAGCTCAGGTGTACGTGGCTGGTGCCTTACTCTGTTGAGCCACAGGGGCCGAGCCATCATTCTCTAGTTTGATTGAAATTCTTATGTGAGTAAAATGTATATGTGGTGGTGTTCTCTTAAATGACCTGATGTATGGCATTTGTTTCTGCCCTATTCTCAGAGTTAAATGTGTTGGGTTTTATTCAGGATAGGATCTCACAGAAAGAACTCTGCATGCAAGTTCAATCACCCCATGCTATAGTTATAAACTTTCATCTGTTTTGATTTGTCCAGAATTTATTTGACTGTCAATAAAAGAACATTTAGTAAGTTGAGTCTGCATAGGGATATTGACTCCAGACAATAAAAAACAAAACAAACAAACAAAAAAACTAGTGAATTACCAGCTCTTGAAGAAAAGGGCACAAAACATTGAAATAATATGATATGCAATTTTTGAGACAGAGAAAATTCTGTTGAGAGAGCTAAGAACACAGTGCCCACAGAAATTAATTGAGTCACATATTCTGTTAAGAATAAAACTCTTCATACTGAGGTGTCAACTGGTCCTGTTATTCCAGGCATAAATAAGAACATTTAAGATGTTAGGATAAGGCAAGGACCTTAAAAGATCAATTAGAAAGTCTCTCTACGAAGCTTTTTAAAAAAGCGTTTTATGCAGTTTCTTGAGAATCAAGAGACAGCTGTATCCTACTTGCTTTCAGAATCAGAAAAGATTGAACCATGGGGACTCAGAAGGAGGAGAACTCAATGGGAACTTCCCAGGTCAGAGGAGCAGAAACTCAAGGAAACATTCTCTAGAACATTGATGGTACAAGAAAGGGTTTGGTAACAACAAGTTCTCTATCATCCTGGAATGGAGGGTCTTCTTTGGGTCTGGGGCTTGAGCAGGTGAGGCACCCATTTGACATCTTCAGGATCTTCTGGTTACCAAAGAAGAGCCAGGGGAGACAGGAGGCTACCCCAAATTATACTGAGCCTGAGTTTCTACATTTTCTCTAAAGCAAGGAATCTAGACTAGAAGAAATCTTGGAGCCCTCCAAGCTCTCAAGTTACTTGATTTTTTTTCCACTGAAGCAAAAATATTTTATACTTAAAGGTGCATTTTCAAAGAATGTGTTAATCAACGATAATTGAAAGAAATATCCAGATTTAAAAGAACTAATAAGACTCCATACTACCTATTGTGATTTGTTTGTCACTAATTATTTGTCACAAATAAATAATTTGTTTGTAGTAAGTCCCTTAAGAATTCCAATGTTTACACCAAAGTATGAACATCCTAAACAGACTGATAAGAAGTCCTTACTAATGTCAGATCCGATATCAAGTCTATAATCCCTTACCCATAAATTTTGACTTCCTATAGGGTAGTCCAGAGTAAATATTTTGTAACTACAACCAATTGCTGCTCTCTTGATTCTAGATTTAAAGCTCTATTATTTACATGATCATTTAAAACTCTATAAAATTAGACCACAGTTTTCCTAATAAAGGAAGGAATAATTTGTTTGTAGATAAAAGCTATGATCTACACAAGTATCAATAGAATTTTTTTAAACCCAATTGTTTCTTAAGATAATGCAGCCCTACATAGACCACTCACCTTAAGTATATGACATGTAAAAATAGCATTTAGATGCATAAGCATCAAAGTCTGGTGTTTGGTGGTAAAACATCAGAATATATTTTGAGCTGCATAATGTCATCTGCTCTATATCAAACAATCATAAAATTTAGCATTTTGATGTTCTTATACTGTGTTCACTCACCTCTCCTTTTCAAACCATCTCAATTATAATGTTCCTTCTAGAAGCAGGGATTGTTCTCTCCTTTTCATTCTGGCAGGCCTATTTTGGGCACTGTCTCTCTGTGCAGAATAGTTTAGCTGCTTATGTGCCCAGGAATCATTTGCTGGATTTGGAATTAAACTTCAGAGCAGTGTTTTATATTTTTTGTTTAAAGAATAAATTATGCTTATTTTGTGTTTGTAAAACATATACCTATAGGAAATCTGGAAAGTATGGTAAAGAAGGATCAAAAAGTATTCAATACTACTTATAGTATTCTAAATTTGTCTGTAGTATTGTTTGCATATATGTATAATACTTGGACTACACAGAAAACAGTCTTTATGGTTTTTAACAGTTCCATGGTATCCCTTCTTAGGAATTATGTACATGTACTAGTTTTCAAATTGCTTTCACATGAATACTCTTTATTAATTAAAAAAATGCCTATATATTCTTCTTTCATGTATTCTTCTTGGCAGTATAAAACTGATGGAACAAGTATTATGTCTGAAACATAAGCAGAATATATAAAAGAATAATCAATAAAAGTTCTCATTCTAATTAATAAAAGAACTCAAGATCTTTTTATACTCCTCAGTGAGTTTTACAGTCTTTGCATAGACATTACATGTCTCTTCTGCTGATAAAAGTTTATGCCAAAGTTTTGGCCAACTCTTACCATAAACAGTGAAATCAAAATAAAAAGTGTGAGTATGTGTTATAATTTCCCTAGATAGCTGCTGTTTAGATGATAACTTGTCAGTTTTAGATAAGCTTAAACATATGATTGAACTAAAAATGATAAGTATTTATGTCACATCACATCAAGCTAAAGCTACCTATGGATGTGTGTATAAGACAGAATAAAAAAAAGAAAAGGATTTCTAATCCGAAGAATTAGGAGAAATGCACATGTATGGTGGGCATACTTGTGCACACAGATACATACACACATGTACACACACATACATTGTCAAATTTCCTTGTTCAAGGATTCTACATCCACAGATTTAGCTAAAGACAGGGCAAAAATATTTAAAAAACAAAAGGAGTTAACTGTGCCCCTACTGAACATGTGCAGACTTTTTTCTTGTCATTACTCTCTAAATAATACACTGGAGATATACTATAATAGCGGTTGATAGCACTTACATTGTATTAGGTATCATAAAGCACCTAGAGATGAGTGAAATTATTTGGGAGGATGTGTATAGGTTACCATGTATATGCAAGACCTACACCATTTTATGCAGGGAAGTTTGAGTATCTGTGTATTTTGGTATCAGCAGGATTCCTGGACCCAATTCCTGATGAATACCAAGGGACGATAGTATTATCAAGACGTGATCACTGAAGCTGTGTAATTATTTCAGTAGAAGTGTATGCTAAAGTCATGAGTGACATTAATGAACAATGATCATTTTACAGGTGACACGAACTCTTACGTTTTTCCTATAAACATTTTTACAGACAATCTCTTTCTGCTACTTTGGTGGAGTGGGAGTCATTGTTTTCCTTATTGGGCTACAAGGATAATGGAAGGATTGGGGTAGTTTTGAAAAGATGATTAGAAAACTAGACTTTGGTGAGGTTTTGCTTTGTGTTGTTAATTCTATTCTTCCTTTGTGCCCATCTAAACCAGATCTTCAGGAAAAATGTACATTATCCTTCAAAGCTTCTAGATTCTGGTTGTTATTCTTATGGAAACATTGATGAAAGAGGTAGTGTTTTCTGCTTACATATACTTATGCATCCATATGAAATTTGAATGGTTGAGAATTTCCAGTAAATTTGCAATTCTGTCCCCTGGAGCAGCAAAATAAAAATAGAGATCAAAAGTAAAAAGCACCAAACACAAAGTCAGAAAAACCAAAGACCTAGTTTCTATATTTGGGCATATCACTTACATTCTCTTTACTTCAGGTTTATTATTTGCAAAATTGGACATATAATCTTTCACCCTTGCTGGTGCGCAAGAACTTCGTTTTGTTATTTGGGTACCAGCTTAGCCACAGTAAAATAAAGTACCAAGCAGACTCCCAAAGCCCCTAAGTCTAGACCTTAGTTCTTAGATGACATTTCTGGACCTACACTGGGCCAGAAGGAAAAGTAGTCCTCGCAGGATTCACCACCTACTGACTAAAGAATACTTGGGCTAATAATAAACATCAGAGGTAGTCAGGTAGCAGTCAACACTGACTTTGAATGAGACTGGCCTGGCTTCAGGTGCAGCCTGGCACTGGTGGCCAAGAGGGAGTATGCGTATCACTCGTCCCCCAATTCCAGCAGCCCAGTACACAGGGTAAGAGAAGAGAATGGGAGACTTTGCTTGATAATCTAGGGAATTCTCCCATATCTTATACCCAAGTCCAAAAAAGTGGTACCACCAACAGTCTGCAAAAGTTGTAGCATTAAAGGGCTTGAGACACCACCAGTGCTGATACAACTTCAGTGACCAAAACTTAGACCATAACACTAAAGTCCCTTTGAGTATTTGGAAAGCCTTCTTCCAGACTGTGAAGATTAAAATGAATACCTAGCTCTTCAATACCTAGGCATTGACCAATAGGCATCAAAAATATCTGGGAAGATATGACCTCACCAAATGAACAAAATAAGGCACCAATCCTGTAATAATGGAGATATATGACCTTTTAGACAAAGAATTCAAAATAGTTGTCCTGAAGAATCTCAGTGAACTTCAAGAGAACACAAAGAAAGAGTTCACAAAATTTACAAATGGATTGAAGTAATAAAAAAAGCAGAAATTATAGAGTTTAATAATTCATCTGACAAATCAAGAAGAAGAAAGAATTAATGGACTTGATGACAGATTATTCAAAAGTACATAGTCAGAAGAGAAAAAAGAATAAAAGAGTAAAAAAGATTAGAGCATGTCTACAAGATCTAGAAAATAGCCTAAAAAGGACAAATATAAGAGTTATTTGCCTTAAGGAGGAAATAGAGAGAGAAGTTGGGCAGAAAGTTTATTCAAAGAAATATTAATAGAGAATGTTCCAAACCTAGAGAAGGATATCAATATACAGCTACAAAAATGTCATAAAACACCAAGCAGATTTAACCCAAATAAGACTCTCTCAAGGGATTTAATAATCAAGTTTCGATAAAGAAAAGGTCTTAATAGAAACAAGAACAAAGAAAAAAATAACATATAAAGGAGCTCCACTATGCCTGGCAGCAGAATCCTCAGTGGAAACATGATAGGCCAGGAAAGAGTAGAATGACCTACTCAAAACACTGTAAGAAAAATCCTCAACTCTAGAATATTATGTCCTGTAAAAGCATCGTTCAAACATGAAGGTGAAATACTTTCCCGGGCAAAACAAAATCTTAGAGATTGCATCAACACCAGACCTGTCCTATGACAAATACTAAAAGGAGTTCTTCAAGCTGAAAAGCAAAACATTAATGAATAACAAGAAATTATTTAAAGGTTTACAACTCTCTGATAACAGCAAAGACACAAATACAGAATATTCTATTGCTATAATTACAATGTATAAACTACTTATATCTTGAGTAGGAAGACTTATCAAAAAGATCAACATTTTAAGAAATAGATAATATAAAAAGATATGAAGGGAAACAATAAAACGTTATAAAATGAGGAGATGAAGTCAAAGGGTAGAATTTCTGTTAGATTTCTCTTTGCTTGTTTGTAAGGAAAGTTGTCATATTTTTAAAATAATTGATTATAAGGTACTTTTTGCAAGCCTCATGGTAATGTCAAATCAAAAAACCTACAACAGATACACATACAAAGCAGTAAATTAAAATATACTACCAGAGAAAAATCACTTTTGACAAAGGAGAATAGGAAGGAAGAAGAAAGAAAGAAAAAGAAAGAGAGAGACCACAAAACAACCAAAAAACAAATATGCTGATAATAAGTTCTTACCTATCAGTAATAACATTAAGTGTGAATGAATTAAACTGTCCAATCAAAATACATACAGTGGCTGAATTAATTAAGAAAAAAAGAGCCAACTAGATGTTGTATACACGAACACATAAAACATAAATGTTTTGTATTCACCTATAAATACATACAAAGACTGAAAATAAAGGTATGAAAAAGATATTCTATGCAAATGAAAGCCGAAAAGAAAGAATAACTATACTTGTATCAGATAAGACAGACTTCAAGACAAAAACTATAAGAGACAGATAACGTCATTATAAAATAATGAAGAAGTCAATTCATCAAGAGAATTTAATATTTATGCATCTAACACTGGAGTTGGGTAAAATCAAGAAATAAATGTTTCCAAAGTGAAAATTGTAAAGGGTCCCTCCTACCACCACACAGTTCAAAAAAAAAAAGGAGCAAATACAACAGGTTAAACAATCTGAAAAAAAAGACCAAGAAAGTAATTCCATTTATAATAGCTACAAATGTAATAAAATACCTAGGAATAAACTGAATTGAAGAAGGGAAAGATTTCTATAATGAAAACTATATAATATTGTTGAAAGAAATTGAAGGGCACTAAAAATGGAAAGATATTCCATCTTCAAAGATTGGAAGAATCAATATTGTTAAACTATCCATATTACCCAAAGCGATCTATGGGTTCAAGGCAATCTGCATCAAAACAGCAACAGCATTCTTCACAGAAATAGAAAAAAATAATTCTAAAATTTACATAGAATAATCAAAGACCCACAATAGCCAAAGCCATCAGAGCAAAACAAAACTTGAGGAATTTTATTATCTGACTTCAATTATACTATAGAGCTGTGTTAGCCAGCACAGCATGGTACTGGCATACAAATAGATACCTAGACCAGTGGAGCAAAATAGAGAACTCAGAAATTTTTGACAAAGGTGCCAAGAACATAAAGTGGAGAAGGGATAGTCTCTTCAATAAATGGTGTGGGGAAAACTGTACATCCACATGCAGAAGAATGAATCTAGATCCTTAAAATGGATTAAAGTCTTAAATCTGAGACTTGAACCTATGAAACTAAAGAAAGAAAACTTTGAGGAAATGCTTCAGAACATTGGTCTAGGCAAGTAGTTCTTGAGTAATACCCTAAAGCATAGGCAATTGATGCCAAATTGGACAAATGGAATTATACTAGCGTAAAAAGCTTCTGCACAGCAATGGAAACAAACAACAATGGAAAGAGACAAGCCACAGAATGAAAGAAAATATTTGCAAACTATTCATTTGACAAGAGATCAATAACTAGAACATACAAAGTCCTCTAATAACTTATTATGAAAAAATCAAATACTCTAAATAAAAATAGGCAAAGAATATGGCCAGATAGTTCCCAAAAGAAGACATATGGCAGATATATGAAAAAAATGCTCAACATTATTAGTCATCAGAGAAATGGAGATCAAAACTACACTGAAATATCACCTCACCCTGGTTAAAATGGCTTTTATCAAAATCACAGGTATGAGCTAAATATTAAAAACAATTGATCTCATGGAGACAGTGGGTAGAGGATAGTTACCAAAGGCTGGAAAATGTACTGGGATGTGAGAATTAAGGGGGTGGATGACTAATGGGTACAAAATTATAGTTAGCATGAACAACATTTGATAACACAACAAAGCAACTACAATCAATAATTAGTGTTAGCTATACTTTAAAAAGAATAGAACTGAAATGTTCATAACACACAAAAAAATGATAAATGCCTGAAGTGATGGATATCCTGGTTTGATTAATTCACATTTTGTGTCTGTATCAAACCATCACAAGATATATACAACTATTATATATCTATAATAATTAAACATTTAAAAAAATTAAAAGACTTTTATACTTGTTGAATGAACTTATACTTTTTCTCTTATGTCACAGAAACTTGCAAGGTAAATGCTACAAATAATATACCCAAATTATTAAACATTACACAAATGCAAATAATTATCCCTCATAAGACAGCTAACAATGCAATGGCTAACAATGCCTCCCATTTCTTCCTCACACCATGGCTAGTATTATTACACACACACACACACACCAGATTCAAAGTGGGTGAATACCCTGCATATTCAGTGAATAACCTCACTAAGTTGAAACCTTGTTTGAAAAAGAACATATACGTGTCCTTCCTAGTCAATCCTTCCAAGTACTCATGGAACAAAGAGATGAGGCCTGGCCAACCTAGTGTGCAATGCACTGTCCGGAGTATACAGACAGAAACAGGAAGAAAGTGGTGGATTCTATGTTTGTGGCTATCCAATACCACCCAGAAATTCCCAGAAATAACCAGATCGATGATTTTTTTTTGAAATCTAGATTTTCTGAAAGTGTAGAAAAAGGCTAAAGTTACCAAAAAGAATCATCTTTTCAAGGATCTGGGAAAACATGGGTTCCATAACTGAAATGGCAGAGGAAAAAAATTAGGACAAAAGAAAAAATAGAACAGTCATGACCCCTTCAATACCAAAGAGCATTCAAAAAGAAGATAGGGGAAACTGTTTTATGAAATAGGTACTGAAATTAACCAGGATCTGCTCTTTCCACTTTATGGTGAAAGGAGAAGGGCACATGTTTTTCTTCAAAGTCCACTAATATATTTTTTTGGGCGTAGGGTACACTAATCAGACTTATTCTCATGGTTGATTTAATGATGAGTCTATTGCTATCTGATGTTTTCACTGCATTTTCAGAGTACAAAAGTTCATGTTTTTTTAAAGGCCAAGGCTATACAGAATGTCTATAATTTGCTTCTGAAAGGGAAAAAATGGAAATATTGTTAATGTCATGGAGAGAAAATAAGTCAATAAACATTTTAAATTGCCCTATTAAAACTCCAGGACGTTATTTTCCCGGTTAACAGAAGAATAGGACTGATCACCTTCAATCACTCTTTTTCTATTTTGTAAATGGGAATGATTAAACCAAAATGATTTTCTAACTACCAAAACAAGAAACAGCTCCAACAAACAACTAATTAACCCTCATATTAGATGGCAGGGGGGTTGAGAAGGAAAGCAAGCATGTACGTAGGGCCAGGTGTGCAACTCATAAAGGACATTCTTATAAAAATTTGTGTTTTTTCTGCCCATATACATCCCAAGTTGCCTCACTTTACATCAATATTCTGTATTGTGCATTGCACACAAATCAGGATTGACCCTGAAGTGACAACTCATTGCTGGCTTTAGCCAAACACTCTCATCTTTAAACCCATCTCACAATATATTCCAAATAGAGGAATTGTCAGAAATTCCCACCTTCAATCCCTGATGGCTTGGACAGAACTGTGTCTCCAAGGGTTCCCAGTTCAAATGGCCCACATAGCCCCAGGAAAATGTTTTCACTGGCATATGTAGAGACAAGCAAACCATCACCTGTTCATGAAGGGTCTGAAGCCCCATGCCTTTTTTCTCTCCAATCCCCCACTTCCACTCCATTATTTCCACAGAGCTCTCATGGCTCACAGCTTATAAAGGCATTGAACTATCAGTGTCATACATCATCTAAGGAGATATTAAGGACATGAACTATAGTACAGCAGACAAATGCATTCAAAAGTAGAGATAGAAAATAGGAGAAAAAATAGTATTTTTTCTTTCTAACATATGCCAAGAATCATTCTAGGAATGAATGATCTCCTTTCATCTTAACCTTATCCTCATCAGGCAGAGATTTTAACCTCCATTTTCCAGGTAAGGAAACAAACTCAGGTTGGATAAGTAGCCCAAAAGTCCATAGCTGGTAACTAGCACAGGTAGAAATAGAGCCTACATTTATATCCCAAAGCCTCTTCTTTCCATAATGCCCTGGGTCTTCCCAAAGGCTTTGCTGTTACTTCCAGAGATGCCAACAAAGGAAACACTAGTTTCATGCCAGAAAATATCCTTACGCAGTTCCATAAATAGTTAATTGAAAGTAAAAATGTTTGTTTTTAATTTAAATTAGACTTATTTTAAAAGCCCAATTAGAGTGGCTCATAGTTTGTTTTTTTAAAAACTAATATTCGGTCTAATTTAGGATCCAATGTGTTAGTGGTAGTTTAAGAGAAAGAGCGCCAAGGTGAGCTCTGAGAACTGGATTCCATACATTGTGCAGACTTTGTGACTGGCTTCCCTAGTTTCTATTGCAAATAATGAGGATTCTGACTACATAAGAAGAATTTCCTGAAGCTTGGTGAACTGGTTCGTCGCTCTATCTGGAGTGCTATATCTATCTGGGGTCTCTCAGAAATCCAAGAAATGACTTTCAATAAAGCCAATGCTCTTTTACTTAGAATAACATCATGAAGGCCACACAGCACAGTGTATGAAAAAATAAATTTATTATATAAATCTTTTAAATGTATCCAGTAGATTATAAAATCTGCACTAATTTTACATATATTATCATCTATTTTTAAAGACATGAAGAAGCTTATTATATTATTATAATATTATACAGTTTCTTTGTCTCTTTTAACTTTTCCATTGCACTTGGAAAAAATGTTATCCTCAATAAATATATTTTTATACATGTAAATCTTTTATTGATGATTGTATGATTTCCCTCAAAATAACAACATATATATGTGTTGAAATTTATTTCTCCCAATAGCTATATGACTCTGCTAATTTATTTTCTTTGGGATTGAATTATCATTGTAATTATAAGAAATATGTAATTGACTTAAACAGCATAATCACATTTATATTTTATATTTTCATGTTATATGTATATGTTTATAAAACATAAACATGTTTTGTTTATAACATTTTATATGTTTACATTTATTTTATATGTTCTAATTTCTCATATACTAAATGCATTCACTAATGATAGAGATGAGACATTTTCCCCTTGGTTAGTTTATGTATTTAAAGATGAGAATTATTTAATTGCAGAATAAATTGTGGTTCAGCATCAATATTATTTCTTTTCTTCATTTTTGAAAATAGAGAAACAGTGTTTTCAAAAATATGTGGCTGGGAATGAACATTTTATTACAGCCAAATTTCTTCAACTCTGTAAACCCTGTAATAGGTCCATGCCCAAATTGCATGATGATATCTCATCAATAATTATTTTCATCTTCAGTTAATTGGCAACCTGGTTATCTTTCATTTTTTCAAAATATTTTAAAAATTAGAAACAAACTGAGTTGCAAAATTACTTGTCAACCCTGTATTATTGATTTCTGTTCATTACAAAAGCATTGCTAAGACTTGTAAAATTACTATTAATTATACTTCCAACCTGCAGGAATGTGCAGCTATTAACTCATAAGACAAGGTATTGACTAATCTAGTCTGAGGACTGGTTGTGGGTCCTGCGCAATTATGCTTGTGTCCCCCTTACAGCTTGTGTATTGTGAAGAAGGGTCCCAGGTCCCAGAGGAAGGGCTGGGGTTGACAGCGGTATACTCTGGGACCCAGGGCAATAAGTATTTACCAAATAGCATAAAAGTATGGTAATATTTTAACAAAAGAATAACTTGTAGGTATGCTTAATATCACAGATAAAGGGTTTATTACAGTATACTCATGGTAAATCATGGGAAAAATAACAATGTTTTCATTTACCTTTGTCAGAATACTAACTCTGATAAAACTCTTTCATCTTATTCTTTTCTTTAAATGTATTTTCATCATACTTTGGAGCTTCTAATTTAGCTCGTTCACATTATAGATAGCATCTATCATCTAACTTAATTGAAAAGGCAAGTCCTCATTATCAATAAAATTAGACTGGTTTTCTATCAGGAACAGCTTTTTCAATTTAAATAGCTGTGTTGAGATGCATTCCCATGACAACCATCTCACTCCTTAATGTTAATCTTAACCCTAATGGATAAAGGGTTATCCAGTCATGGTGAAGTAAGGTACAGCGGCCTTTTCCCAATGACCTCATTTTGGCTGTGCTCTCGAGGGAGCCTTTTTCTAAAGGGACACATTCTGTAGTAATAGCCAGAGATAAAAGAGAAGAGGTTATTAAAAGAAAGTTGTCAGCACTTCTGCCTTTTCCTTTTTTTGGAACGTGAACGCTGGACATCTCAGCTTGAGTCAAGATACCCCATATCTAACTCCATGCTTTGCTGCTACAAAAATCATGCATGAGATGAGGAAAAATGCAAAGCTGGATCCCAGTATTTTGAATTGGCTGTTTGTGTTGGCTCTAGAAATTTTCTCACACCCCAAATGAGGATGCATCATAAAAAAAAATGCTGCATGAGTGAGAGATCTAATTTTCTCTTGTGAAGTGGCAAGAGGGAGACTGAGACAGGAAAGGATGAAAGAGGACAGGACACCACTTGTCATCACCACTTCAGTTTTTTTGCAGGCACATCTATTGCAGGATGTAAGTTAAAGTTCGCAAAATTAATTTCTTTAAAATTTTTCATGCTCAGATATCCTTTGTGGATAGTTTTTGTGTACCTCTAGGAGTACACAGGCCCTAGTCTGAAGTCTAATAGATAGTGTTTAAGACTTTCTGTTTTGGGGGTCATATTTCAAATAAAATTTTGGTCGTTTCAAGTGATGTGATCATAAAACTGCAGCAAAAAACTCCATTAAGTGCTATGTTGAATAAAATGGGCCTTTCTGCACATATTAACCCATAGCTACTCAAGTTGGTGGTTGAATTATTTTCAGTGGTGGGGACATTGATTATTCCCCAGGCACCCAGGTGTCAGGAGTTGATAAAAGGAAGAGTAACTTGGGGAGAGGAACAGAACAAAGCTGTGTGGAATTGTAGTGAGGAACCTCCTGATATTTCAGATCAGACGCAGATACATATAGGGTGCTTTGGGGTCTACAGGCTGTGCATTTAGCCCAGGTAGGTGATGGCGGGGAGGGAGAACACTAATGAGTCTTGAAGAATGAGTAGAGGAGCTGATCAGGTGAGCAGGAGGTCAGGAAAAAGTGGAGTGAGCGTGTGTGCATGTGTGGACGATTGTGTGCATATGTGTGTGATGTGGGAGGGCAGGGGGTGCAGAGGAGATAACAAGTCTTTGCAAATAATCTGTGCAATATTCCAGAAAAGGACAAGATAGGGATTTTCTATTCTTGGCCTCACAAATGTTTTAAACCTTGATGGGCTCCCTAAGGCCCTAGATCAATGATTTCAACTTTGCTTTCTCAAATCACTTTACTTCATGGGATCTAAGAAGCTATTGATTTCAGAAATGTGAAAGTACAGGAAAGAAAGCAAACAGGTAGGACTTGGAAGTTCATTTAGGGGTGTTTGTCCAAACTCTGAGTGTCTGATTTATAATAATGCATCTCAGGAGAGTCAGAGGCATAAATCAGATGGGGAACATGGATACTTTCCTAAGAATGGCATGTTTGTGTTCCTATAGTAGGAGCACCCCATTTCATAAATTCCTGGTAATGCAGTGCATGGGAGATTCTATCAGGCATCAGAAGATTGCCAAATGATTAAGAATCAAAGCAAAGACATTTGGCTTCTCTTGAAGGATCTTCAACCTTGAATAGAAACATGTCTGATGCATTAATTTTGCTTTACTACTGGGGGCCTCATTCAAATGAGGCACATCTGCATCTGAAACATTCATGGTTTTAAACATGAATGTGCCCTTGAAAATATATATATACACATTTTTGGACAGGTGTATCCTTAATTTTCACCAATTATGCTATTAATAAAAAAAATTAAATGGAAATATGTGGTACAGCCACATGGATGACAATTCGATGGTTCCTCATTAACTCAATGTTAAAATTAACATTTTATCAACAATTCCACCCTTGGATATATACCCAAAAGAACTGAGAAGAGGTGTTCAAACAAAAACTTGTACAAGAAAGTCCACAGCTGCACAATTAGCAATGGCCAAAAGGTAGAAACAATTCAAGTGTCCATCCTCTGGTAAGTGATTAAACAAAGTATGGTGTAGACATACAATGGAATATCATTTATTTATAGAAAGAAAAACTGATACTTGTTAAAACATGTATAGACCTTGGAAATATTATGCTAAGTGAAAAAAGTCAGAGATATTATGTTATATTGGAAATATTACACTAAGTGAAAAAAGCCAGGGACACAAAGACCACATTCTACATGGATTCGTTCCTATAAAATATCCAGAATAGGAAAATGAATGGAGAAAACAGATTTGTGTTTTTTCTAGGAACTGTGGGGAAGGGAGAGTGAGGACAGTCTGCTTAGTGGGGATGGGGTTTCCTGTAGGAGTGATGAAATGTTCCAGAACTAGACAATAGCAAAGGTTCCTCAACATCATGAAATACTAAACATCACTAAATTGTGCACTTTTAAAACGATTAAAATGGAAAGTTTTATGATGTGTATATGTTACCAAAATCTAGAAAAATTACACACACACACACACACCCCCACATGTACAAACTTGCTGGAACCCTCACCTGTTCCTCCTCTCACTCAGCAACAAATTGTCAAACCCCTCACTCTGTCATACTTTTAAAATAGGATCTGTGTTTAGAAGCAATATTACTTCTTCTTTAACAAGGGGAAATCAGATCTGAATTGCCAAATTTAAACCATACACCGAATAGCAGAAGATCCCAAGAAGATTAATGGATATATAACACCTATTTTCAGGGGGCATATAGAATCACTCTCTGTTCCATTCAAGTGGAAGATGGTTTATATAGAAACTGTCCTGTTAAGAGCAGGATCTGTCTGTCCCTTCTGTATGGTCTCTCTTCTCCCTTTACCTCCTAGTCCATAGGTTCCTGATGTGATTCTTGTTTGGGTTTCATTTGTGTCATTAATTATATTTATTTATTTAGTTAGTTAGTTAGTTTGTTAGTTAGAGACAGAATCTCACTTTGTTGCCCTTGGTAGAGCCGTGGTCTCATGGCTCACAGCTACCTCAAACTCCTGGGTTCAAGCAACTCTCTTGCCTCAACCTCCCAAGTAGCTGGGACTACAGGTACCCACCACAATGCCCAGCTATTTTTAAAGACCAGCTTTGCTCTGGCTCAGGCTGGTGTCTAACCTGTGAGCTCAGGCAATCCACCCACGTCAGCCTCCCAGAATGCTAGGAGTATGGACATGAGCCACCATGCCTGGCCCGTAATTAATTATTTTTATATATGTAATTCTCCATTAGTTCCTTAATGTATATTTGTAATATGCTTGAGTTTTAGGCAGAGCAGAACGTGTCAAGAGAAATGGAAAACAGGACAGATAATTCTCTGCTGTCACGGAGAGCTTCTTAACTGTGCCCTGTGATCTCAATTGTACTGGGACCATTTATGTAACAGGTGTTAGGAATGTATTGACATTATGCCAATATCATTCCAGATTCCCATTGAAAGGCAGTGTAAGAAGGTGCGTCTTTGTGCTCTAGAAATGTCAAAACTGCAAAAGTCTGTACTAGACTAAAGACAATACTCTTCAATAGGCAGGTTATAAACCGAAACTATTTAGATTGTTAAAGGTAAAGTAATCTTTTCTGAATTCAGGATTATTTTCAAAACTTCATGAAACAAACAAAAAGGCCTAAAAAGTCTTTAAACAAAAATAAAACAAAATCAAAACTTCTCAGCCTTATTACAAATTTGTATTTCTTACTTACTTTATGGAAAACTTAAACTATTATGAACAAAAAGCACATTACTCTTCTCTTAAAAAAAATCAACTGTTTTCATGTTTTTTATGAAAATGATAGTTCAAATGTTGGCTCTTTCCATTTTAGCTAAATTTCTTTTAATTAGTTACCTAAATTCATTATTTGTGTTTCCTGATGTATGAAATAAAAATATGAACAGCACACCAACTTATTGAAAGTATAAAAGTATATAATACTAAGTGTTGACAATTATTGAGCCAGGTTGTACTTGTGTGCCAGGTACAGTCTAAGCTGGTGATTTTCAACTGGAATGCTGGGATAATTTTTAAAGATCATTAATTAAATTATTTTTGGAAGAAGTTGAAAGCACAGCAAGCATATTCTTTTTCTTACTTTTTTTTTAATCAACATAATTTAACTATAGTTTCAAGTGTATCATGAGATTAAAAAGGTTTAAAGACACTGGTCTAAGCACTTCATAAGCATTAATCTACACATTAGTCTTACAGGGTAGGCAATGTCCTATCTTTGTTTTGATAGATGAGGAAATAGAAACACCAAAAAGTAAATAATTTGCCCAAGGCCACACAACTTACAACTGGTTGGACCAGAAGCTGGACTACACTGTGTGGCTTCAGAACTGGAATCCTTGACCATGAATTTGTGAAGCTTAGTCCCTCGAAGACCGAGGAACTCGGAATCAGAAATTTTCTTCCTTCCCATTTGTAGAACTGTGGCAACTGCTTTGCAAGTGCAGATCCTCAAAGCAGTGAAAACACCAATTTAAAGCAGACAAGATACCAATTCCCCACAACTGTCCCAAGTAGAACAGGAATGGCATTTGTCCCTAACCCTGTTCTGAAGGAAGAAGATTATTCCTCCACTCTTCTGCAGCTGGAAGAGCTCTGCGGAGCTACTGCAGAAGTAGGCTGCTGTTATATATCCTGAGGCTTCCTGTACTCCACCTGAGCTGCAGGATAGAGCAGAAACCAGTCCACCTGCAGGAGAGAAGCAGCAGGAGGAGGGGAAAGGTCATGCTCTGCTCAGCATCAGTGGAGCCTGAGGTGCAAGGAAAAATCACTACTACCAAATCTCTCTTCACTTACAATTCTGGTATTTTTGAGTTGTAGAACTATTGTTTTAAAATATTACTTATGTCTATCACTAAGTTTTTTGGAGCACTTTTCAATTTTGTGCCCAAGGTGAGTGCCTCACTTGCCCTGCCCTTCTCAGCAGGCTCCTGAGTTTAGTACCAAATTCGTAAGGGAGCTGTGTACTGGGAAAACTGCTTGACTTGTTCTCATCTATGGAATGGGCATAAACATCTCCCTCCACCACAGAGGGCTTTGTGACAACCAAAGGAGCCCACCGTGGCAGGAGTGCTCTGAGTCACATAAACACAAGTGAGCATGAGGTGATGCCCAAATAGTGTCCAGGTAATCAGCCTTGGCCTAAGTTGCCTTTGCACCTTCCATAGATTCTTGGTTCACGTATAGTAAAAATTAGTGGTGCCCCAATAGGACCAGATGCAGCAGACAGGAAGAAGACAATACTGTGATGACAAGGGCCATGCCCTCAGATCAGGAGGGTCTGGAGGAAGAACCTGCTATTCCTCCCCATGTGAAAATGGGCATGTCGGTCAAGGGTCCTTGCTCTAGAAGATGCATATTTCTTACTTCCCTTACAGTTCCAGCATGTTCTCCAGACACGTGACTGTGGTCCCTGATCCCCAGTCAACAAAGGAGGAAGACAGTAACAAGTGAAAATGTTAACAAAGACCCAAGTCATGGCCCACCACTCTTATATTGTTGGCCTTGTCATGGAAAGATTAGTTACCGATGTGCCCATTTCAAACCAGTATCTTAAGAACTTAGGGACACAAATCTGTACCTCCTTTTATCACAAAGACTTAATTCATTTTCATATATCTTGCTTTTCCAGGTGAAAAGGTGGTTAGTAAAGAAAGCAGAAATAATTGAACAACAGTAAAAATGTTCTTAAGGGAAATACAGTGTCTACTATCAGCACACTGTCTCTTGGCTACTCTGAGATGACTCATGGAAACAGTACAGTTAAAAATATCAGGTAAATGGTTGGGGAAGCCCTAGAGGAGCTATACTAGGTCACTGCCTACAAACATCTTCCAACAATAGAGTGATCCCACCAGGGTCCAATTTGGGAGAGACTCCTCCCCAACTCTGAGGATGGCCAGAGGAAACGGCGAAAAATAATCATGGGGTGGAATCAAAGGAAAAACTCTGGCAATATGAATAATCAGAGTAGATCAACTCCCCCAAGGAACGACAAGGTAGATATAACACAAGATCCCTTATATAAGCAAATGGCTGAGATATAGAAATCGAATTCAGAGTCTGGATAGCAAATAAGATCAGTGCAATGGAGGAAAAGATGGAATTAGAATTTCAAGCAGTAATCCAAAAGATGACCCAAAAGAGGTCTTAAGAACTGAATGAATTCAAAGACAAAATGACCAAAGATTTTTTTTTTATAATTTTATTGAATCATAATTCTGTACATTGGTGCAATCATAGGGCACGATTCATATACATTCAGAAATGTTTTGATCGTACTGTTACAGATAGCCTTCATGGCATTTTCTTGATCACTATATAAAGACA
>CAUYON010143486.1:0-51804 GCA_963573935.1 Arctocebus calabarensis | reverse complement strand
TGCCTCTGGCAGAAGGGACTGTATTCATTCGTTTCCTGGCCAAGGAACCCATACACCTATATATACCCTGAGACTAAAGGCTTAAAGGAGGAGACGGGGAAAGACCGGGAGAGAAACGGAGAGAGTTTCTCTCTCCCCACTTGAATTCTCTCCCTCTACCAGGAGCTTTAATGTTTTCTGTATTCTTTTCTGTAAATAAATTCTGACTTACCACTGGGGGGCGGAGGGAAAATAATGCAATGAAGAATAATAAAATACATGTATTTAATAATAAAAAAAAATTCTCAGCAAAAAACAAACAAACAAAAAAAAAACGATAGCATAGCACCTACAACTTGTCTTGATAGGCAATTGGTGGGATCACACCTACGGTGCATCTTAGCAGGGTACTGGGGAAACTTATTAAATGTAGAGTATCAATGTCTTTATATAGTCATCAAGAAAATGCCATGAAGGCTATCTGTAATAGTATGATCAAAACATTTCTGAATGTATATGAATCGTGCCCTATGATTGCACCAATGTACAGAATTATGATTCAATAAAATTATAAAAAAAAAAAAAGAATATAGCCCATAGGAGGGTTATACAACAATAAAACCTAGGCTGGGCAAGATGGCTTATAATTCTAGCAATCTGGGAGGCTGAGGTGGAAGGAGCACTTGACACCTGGCATTTGAGATCAGCCTAAGCAAGAGTAAGACCCCATGTCTACTAAAAATAGAAAAATTAGCTGGGCGTTGTAGTGGGTGCCTATAGTTCCAGCTACTTGGTGGCTAAGGTAGGAGGATCCCTTGAACCCAGGAGTGTGAGGATGCTGTGAGCTAGGCTAAGGTCATGGCACCTTAGCCTGGGTGACAGACTAAGATTCTATCTCAAAACATAAAAAATAAATAAACCAAAAACCAATAAGGCCTAGATTAGAATTATTTTATGCATCACTAAAATAATGGGGCTTCTTTGGGGCTTCCACAGGCTTAAATATGGCCCAGAAATACTACTGTTTTATCTTGCTATTGGTAAATCCTAACAGGGTTTACAGACATATGTAAATCTTGGCTAAATAATATCAGCTAGTCATCCTACTAGTTTCCCTTGCTCTGAATTCATCCTAACCAAGCAAAATTTTTAACTATAATATGGTTGCCCCCATAGTTTTGTAGGTGGAGAATATGCTGACCTTCATTCGCATCTGCTTTCTTGTGGTCAATGATCAGACTGGTATTTTTATAATCTCCAATGTAATTAACCCAGAGAACCAAATCTCTTCTTGGATGACTGATCTTCCCCCCGGTTAGCCTGTAAGTTGTATTGAACTCTTCCACTGAATTATGACTGTATTAAGTGTGCTCTTGGCATAAGTGTTGAGATCGGGTGAGAAAAATACCTAATCTGATGAATATTATTGGATGTCAACATTTTTAAAAAAGGATAGGAATATATGTACACTGGTACATGTTAAAGTCCTCTTAAACGGGACCACATATTTTACAAACATTAGTAATAATAAAACAAATCTCAAAGAAGGAACCTCTTCTCCTTTCCAATGTCTCCTTATTTCCCTTGAGTGAACCCATATCCTTGTATGTAGAAGAAGTGGGGTTCTTTGTTTATTGCAATAATTACCAGAGGGAGAGTTAGTGGCAGAGAAGGATATGGTCTAGACCCAGAATCATCTGGATCCTGTATATGATATGTGACTGAGATTTCTCCTGCTGCTAACAGGATGTTTGTTCTCAAAGCTCCTTGTGCCCTTTCACTTGCACTTCAAAGAGTGATGTGGGGGATCCCCAAGGAAAGTGCCAAGACCTCCACCCCATTATTCTGTAATGAAGCTCACTATCAGACAAAGCTCTTTTGAAAAGATTAAGTTTCCAGGTAACACATTATTGGTTAAAAAGACTATTAAAGGTGATCAGATACTAGAGGATAGCTTCTGACATGAAAGTGAGAGACCAAAGCAACTAACCTAGAGGGAACCCCAAAGGAAATAGAGATAATTTGGGAGGTCAAAGTTAATTAATTAACAAATACAAACTATTATTTGCCTAAGAGAGATGATCTCACATCCACAAAATCAGAGCAGTGGCTATAAAACAAATAAACAAACTAAAAAACAAAACAAAATAGGAAAATGTATATCATCAAAATGTATATCATCACTTGGTTTAGAAACAAGAACATTCCAGTATCAACAGACGCACCTAGTACTTAGATCTTGGATTCTAATATCATTCTCCAATAAAGGGATCTAGGGATCCTCGGAGAAATCGCTGATTCTAGGGCTGGGTTGGGAAAGATGCAAGATGAACCTGGGGCATCTTGTAGTGCCAGAAAGTAAAAAGTGCTCCAAAACCCCACCTATATTGATGTGAGTATATTAAAGGACATAGCAGCCAAGTGAAAGTACCCCCAGTGGCCGGCACTGGAACAATTTAAGCAAAGAAATAAAGAACTATTGAATTTCAACTTAAAGTGCAAAAGGAATATCCAGGAGTTCATACCCATACAAATAAATGGGGAAATAAATAAATAAATAAATGGCAGGAGGCTGAGGTGGGAGGATCGCTTGAGCTAAGGAGTTTGAGACTGCAGTGGTCTATGATTATACTACCGCATCCCAGCCTGGGTGACAGAGTGAGACTTGTCTCAAAAAAGAAAGAAACAAAGAGAGAGGGGGAGGAAGGAAGGAAAGAGGGAAAAAAGAACAGAGAGAAAGAGAAGGAAAGAAAAAAGAAAAATGAGTGGAGAAAATAGAAAAATATCATTGCAGAAACATTACAAAGAATTTATGTAGAAACTCTGCTTTCCAAGGGGAGACGTGCACTCCTTAAGTGTGGAAACAGTGATCTTCTTCAAAACAGAGCAGAGTTATATGGGTTGGGGGAATAGTGACTTTACAGTAGAGAAACCCAACAAATAATACCTCAGCCAGGTGATTAAGGTTAACATCAACAAGGATAAGTCATGTCAAATAAGGAAATCACCTGAAGAAAATCAGAATGTACACTTGATATGGTCTTCCTCCCCAACACTTAGCCTCGGTCTAACCATAAGAAAAATATTAGACCAATTGCAATAGATTGTAATTCTATAAAATGCTGATCAGTACACTACAAAACTGTCAAGGTCATTAAACATAAAAATCTACCACAGCCAAAAGAAGCATGACAACTGGATGTAATGTGGAATCTTGATCATATACTGAAACAGTAAAAGGACATTAAATAAGAAGGAAATTCAAATAAAGCATGACCTTTAGCTAATGATAATATATTCATATTGGTTCATTAATTATAACATACTAATGTAAGATAATAACAGTAATAGAAGACACTGAATATGGAGTGCATGAAACTGTCTTATCAATTATTCTATTAATTTAAAACTGTTCTAATATAAAGACTATTTAAAGTGAAAAACCTTAGAAATTAAAAATACAATTGTAGCTGCTTAAAAATATTAGAAACAGAGAAGGAAGGAAGATGGCCAACAAGAAGTAGCTTTCACCAGAGGCTCCTGTTCAGTGGTGATAGAAACTGGAAAGAAGTGGACTCAGTGAAGCCAAAGGTGAGGAGTTGAGCTAATGAAGAAAATGGACAAGTGCACATCATCTCTGCTGAGGCAAGCTATGAAGCTATGACTCCAAGAAAGAGGATCCAAGAAAACAAATTCCAGATATAAAGCCCATTGCCAAGAGGATGAGAGAATCTTCCCCCAAGCAGGAGGCTCTCTGTGGATTCTCTGCAAGCAAGCAGGGAATAAAAGACCTCTCATTTTGCCCCATGAGAAAGAGCCACTAAACACTGGGCTTCTCCAGGGAGGTCCCTCTTGTGAAACTAGTCATCATCCTGCCTGGCATAAAATTGAACAAATATTTTCCCCCAAATTCTGAACTTCTAGTCCACCCTTTCCTCCTCACATGAAAGTCTGAAGATCTGCCCCCTGCAGAACCCAGAGTGTTTGGTGATTCCCTGAGCAGCCTGGGCATTATGTGGGCTGCTGGACAGCAGTGAGGAAACAGTGACTTGAGTGGAAACTTTAGGGGTGGGCAAAAGAGGGGCATGCAGGAGAGAGAGAGATGCATCACAACTTGATGGCTCACTGGAGGAGTCCAGGCTCCATCCCTTCTGGTTTGCAGGAGGGAACTGCCTGTGGATTTCTACTATTGGGCCACGGGAGACCCTTTGAACTCTCTCTGTTGAGTAGTGATGGTACTGCCCGGGACATTCAGATTAGAATTCTTGACCTGGGTTGTCCACTTGGTAACCCTCCAAGGTTGTTTTGTGGCAAGAAAGGACTAATTCTACTTCTCCAGGTGTCCCTGGTGGTGGATGGGGCACTGTAGTTGCTTATATCTCTCTCCAACTGAGATTTCAGCCTTATTAGGCTGAGATGCATTAGGATTGGGTAGAGGCTTGCTGACTCCAACACAGAACTAGGTTGTGCTATCTCACCAAGCATGTCCTCAGAGTCTCTCGCTGCTGCTCTGAAAGGGACCTTAGGCTAAAGGGAAAATCCACAATCACAAGCCCAAATTCATTGGTAAAGGGCTGGTTAACTCCACTTCCTGGGGCTCCCAATCCAATCTCACCCTACCAATTTTAATTGCCAAATTGCAGAAAATACTCATGGGGTAGAACCAGCAGAAGAACTCTGGCAACATGATTAATCAGAGTAGGACAACTCCCCCAAGGAATGGCAAAGGACATACAACAGAAGATGCCATTTATAGACAAATGGCTGAATTGTCAGGAATAGAATTCAGAATGTGGATGGCAAATGAGATGAATACAATGGAGGCAAAGATGGAAATATAAATACAAATAGTGGTTCAAAAGTTATCTCAAGAATTTAATGAATTCAAAGGCAAAGTCACCAAGGATATGGACAGAATGAGAAAAAAACATAGCAGGACTCAAGGAAGTAAAAAAGTTATTTGAGGTGCTTCAAAATACAGTAGAATTCTCTCAGTAATAGAGTAAGCAGAAGAAAGGATCTCAGAAATTGAAGATAAGGCTTCTGAATGATCCCAAGCATTCAAAGAGGCAAAAAAAAAAAAAAATGGAAAACAAGAATAGAATATTCCCTGAGAGAGTTGTGGGATCAAACAAAAGATTATAAAGGATCAAACATCCAACTTATAGGAATTCCTAAAGGAGAACAAGATGGTCCAAAAGGCACAGGTGCTCTACTCTGAGATATTATGGAAGAGAATTTCCCAAGCATGGCAAACATTACAGAAATTCAGATAGTAGACAGCTTCAGAACCTCAGCAAGACTCGACACAAATAAAGCATCTCCTAGACACATTGTAATTAACTTTGCCAGGGTAATATGAAGGAGAAAATCCCACAAGCAGCCAAATGTAGAAAAGTATTTGGTTAATTTTGGCTAATTTTCTCCTAAAGAGGGAGAAGTATTAGAATGACTGCGGATCTTTCAGCTGAAACTTTTCAAGCCAGAAAAGGATGGTCATCGACATTCAATCTTTTAAAACAATAAAACTTCCAGCCCAGGATCCTGTATTCAGCTAAACTGAGTTTCATTTGTGATGGATAAATCAAATAGTTTACTGACATACACATGTTGAGGGAATTTGCCATAACTAAACCAGCTGTCCAGGAAATACTCAGACCCATTTTCCATAATGACCAGCACAGTGGTCTACCACCAGAGTAAACTCACCCAGAATTTATTGAACAAAACCTAACTTCCACAAAGGTGAAAGGATTAAAAATATCCACTGGACTGTTGAAAAACATAATAGCCAAAACACTACTATACCTATCAATTCCCTTAATTAATGTTAATGGTTTAAATTGCCCTCTAAAGAGGCATAGGTTGGCTCACTGGATGCAAAAACTCAAGCCAGATATCTTTGCGATAAGGCACTCATCTTACCTCAAAGAATAAAAAAAGGTTCAGGGTGAAGGGATGGACATCTTTAATATAGGCAAATGGAAATCAGAAAAAAGCAGGAGTTGCAATTTTATTTGCAGATACAATAGGATTTAAACCAACAAAGATAAGGAAAGACAAGGATGGACATTACATCCTTCATCCCCAAAACAGGAAAGGACTCAACAAAGAAAGAAAACTAAAGACCAATATCATTAAAGAATATCAATGCAAAAATAATCAATAAGATCTTAGCAAACCAAATTCAACTACATTTCAAAAAAATTCTACGTCTTGATCAAGTTGGCTTTATCCTAGGGTTACAAGGTTGGTTCAACATATGTAAATCTATAAATATAATACACCAAATAAACAAAATAAAAAACAAAGACCAAAGATTCTCTCAATTGATGCAGAAAGGGGTTTTGATAATATCCAGCATCCTTTCATGATTAGAACATTTAAGAAAATAAGTTTATAAGGACACTTCTTAAACTGATAGGCAGCTAATATCATATTGAATGGAGTAAAATTAAAAACATTTCCACTCAGATCTGGAACTAGAGAAGAATGCCCATTTTCACCACTGCTATTCAAAATAGCAATGATGGCTCAGTGCCTGTAGCTCAGTGGTTAAGGTGCCGGCCACACATATTGGGGCTGGCAGTTTCGAATCTGGCCTGGGCCTGATAAACAATAATGATAATACAACAACAACAAAAAAATCCAGTCATCATGGTGGGTATCTGTAGTCCCAGCTACTTGGGAGGCTGAAGCAAGAGAATCGCTTAAGTCCAAGAGTTTGAGGTTGCTGTGAGCTGTGATGCCATGGCACTCTACCAAGGGCCATATAGCAAGACTTTCTCTCAAAAAACAAATAAATAAATAAATAAAGTAATGGAAATCCTAGCTATTGCAATCAAGCAAGAGAAGGGGACCAAGGGTATTTATTCAAATAGGGTTGGAGGAGGTCAAACTCTCTCCTCAGGGATGACATGATTTTTTCTTTTGAGACAAAATCTCACTATGTCACCCTCAGTAGAGTGCCTTGGTGTCACCGCTCACAGCAAGCTTAAACTCTTGGGTTTAAGCGATTCTCTTGACTCAGCCTCCCAAGTAGCTAAGTCTACAGGTACCCACTACAATACCCAGCTATTTTTTTGGAGTTGTAGCAAGCAGTTGTCATTGTTGTTTAGCAAGCTAGGGCCAGGTTCAAACCCGCCATCCTTGGTGCATGTGGCCAGAACCATAACCACTGTGCTATGGGCACTGAGCCATGGATGACATGATCTTATACCTGGAAAACCCCAGGGACTCAACTGCAAAGCTCTCAGAAGTGATCAAGGAATACAGCAGTGTCTCTGGATACAAAATCAAAACTTACAAATCAGTAGCTTTTATATATATACCAACAAGAGTCAAGCCAAAAATATAGTCAAGGACTCTATTACTTTTAGAGTTGCGCCAAAGAAGATGAAATACCTGGGAATTTATCTAACAAAGGGTATGAAAGATCTCTATAATGAGAATTATGAAACCCTAAGAAAAAGAAATAGTTGAAGATGTTAACAAATGGAAGAACATACTATGCTTGTGACTGGGAAGAATCAATATTGTTAAAATGTCCACACTGCCCAAAGCAATCTACATATTTAATGCAATACCTATCAAAGCACCAATGTCATAGTTTAAAGAAGGTGAAAAAATAGTACTTCATTTTATATGTATCAGAAAAAAACCTCCATTAGCCAATACATTACTTGGAAATAAAAACAAATCAGGAGGCATGATGTTACCAGACTTCAGATTACACTGCAAATCTATAGTGATCAAAACAGCATGGTACTGGCACAAAAATGGTGATGTAGACATATGGAACAGAATAAGAATCTAGAGGTGAACCCAGACATATATCATCATTTGATCTTTGATAAGCCTAATAAAAACATACTTTGGGGAAAAGATTCCCTATTTAACAAATGGTGCTGGGAGAACTGGCTAGCAACCTGTAGAAGACTGAAATAGGACTCTCACTGTTCACCACTAGCAAGAATTGATTCTTACTGGATAAAAGATTCCAACTTAAGACATGAAACTATAAAAATACTAGAAGAGAGTTGGGGGAAAATGCTTGAAGATATTGGCCTGGGAAAATATTTTATGTGGAGGATCTCCCTGGCAATTGAAGTAACATCAAAAATATATTACTGGGATCTGATCAAACTAAAAAGTTTCTGCACAGCTAAGGGCTCTGCAAATAAAGCAAACAGATAGCCTTCAGAATGGAGGAAGATTTTTGCAGGTTATGATTCCAACAAAGGTCTGATAACTAGAATCTACAGAGAACTCAACCTAATCAATAAGAAAAGAACAAACAACTTCAGTTATTTGTGGTCAAGAGACTTACTCAGAAACTTCTCTGAAGATGACAAGCATATGACCTACAAACACACGAAAAAATGCTCAACATCTTTAATAATCAGAGAAATGCAAATCAAAACCACTTTGAAATATCTCCTAAATCCTGTAAAATTAGCCCACATCACAAAATCCTGAAACTACAGATGTTGGCATAGATGTGGAGAGAAGGGAACACTTCTACACTGCTGGTGGGATTGCAAACTAATACAGCCTTTTAAGAAAGAAGTATGGAATATTCTCAAGAAACTAAAAGTTGATGTACCATTTGATCCTGCAATTCCATTACTAGTTATCTACCCAGATGAACAAATCATTTTACAACAAATACATTTGCATCAGAATGTTTATTGCAGCCAAATTCATAATTGCCACGTCGTAGAAGCGCCCAAATGCTCATCAAACCATGAGTGGATTAACAAATTATGGTACATGTACACCATGGAATATACCATGCAGCCATAAAAAAGATAAAGACTTTACATCTTTTATGTTTACCTGGATGGAACTGGAACATATTCTTCTTAGTAAAGAGTCTCAAGAATGGAAAAAAAAGTATCCAATGTACTCAATACTATTATGAAACCACCGTATAATCACTTACACATTCATACAAATGATAAAACACAAATACAGTCCAGAAAAAAGGAGGAGAGTGGAGGGAGAAAGGAGGGGGAAGAGAGGGAAGAGGGAGGAGATGTGGAGGGAGGATATTTGGTGGGATCTCATCTAACGTGCACAACTCAAGGGTACATTTCAAAACAAATAAGAGTGTATTATAAATAACTTACCACAAAACATAAGTGAGGTGATGTTAATTTTATTGAAGCATTTCACATTATATATCAAATTATCACATTGTACCCCATAAATGTATAAACTTATGATTTAATAAAAATTAAGTTTAAAAAATAAAATAAAAAATATCAGAAACAAAGGAACATAAGATTGTAAGAATTTTCTAGAGGGTAGAAGAGTCGATTAGAGAATAGAAGTGAAAGGCTCATAAAATTAGGGAGTCAGACCAGGAGTTTCCACTGATGAAAGAAAGAAAGGAAGGGAAGAAATAGGCAGAAAGAAAGATGAAGGAAAGGAGAGAGGGGAAAAGGAAAACCAAAAAAGAAAAGAAGGAAGGAGAAAGAAAAGTGAAAGGGAAGAAACAGGGGTTATCACAGAAATAATAAGAACATTTCTCACAATCGAAGAACAATACATTTTCACATTAGTGAGCTCAAACCACTGGCTGGAAAAATAAATAAAGAGGCTAAGGTTGGGCAGCACCTGTGCCTGTGGCTCAGTTAGTATGGCGCCAGCTCCATATACCAAGGGTGGTGGGTTCAAACCCGGCCCTGGCCAAAGTCTAGCAAAAAAAAAAAAAAAATAGCCCAGTGTTGTAGTGGGCCCCTGTAGGGCCAACTACTTTGGAGGCTGAGGCAAGAGAATCGCCTAAGCCCAAGAGCTGGCAGTTGCTGTGAGCCTGTGAGCCATGACGCCACAGCACTCTACCAAGGGCAATAAAGTGAGACTCTGTCTCTGAAAAAAAAAAAAAAAAGAAGCTAAGGTTCATTATGTTGAAATTTCAGATCTGGAAACAAAGAGAACAAACAGTTTCCTGTGGGCGGAGCCTGTGGTCCATCCAGTAGGGCGCCGGCCCCATATACAGAAGGTAACAGGTTCAAACCCGGCCTAGGCCGAACAGCAAAACAGAAAAATAGACAGGCGAACAGCAAAACAGAAAAATAGCCGGGCGTTGTGGCAGGCGCCTGTAATCCCAGCTACTCGAGAGGCTGAGGCAAGAGAATTGCCTAAGCCCAGGAGTTGGAGGTTGCTGTGAACTGTGTGACGCCATGGCATTCCACTGAGGGCGATAAAGTGAGACTCTGTCTCTACAAAAACAAAAACAAAAGTTTCCAGAGAGGGCGGCGCCTATGGCTCCAAGGAGTAGGGCGCTGGCCCCATATGCCAGAGGTGGCGTGTTCAAACCCAGCCCCAGCCAAAAACTGCTAAAAAAAAACCCACTTTCCTAAGAAAGTAGAGTAGATACCTAAAGGAAATCAAAATAGCACTGGATTTCTGAACAGCTTCATTGGAAGTTAGAATATATCTCTGAAAGCTTTCAAAATCCTATTGATAATTATTCCCAGCCCAGAGTTCTAAACCCAGACAAACTATCCATCAAGGATTTGTGTTCAATTCACTTCTTCTCAGGAGGTCAGTAGAGAATATACCAAAATAAAACGAAGCAAAAGTACATTATAAAGGATAAACACAACACCTAAGAATTCAACACAGGTGAGTTACTAAAGCATGTCTCAAGCCCATAGTGAAGGGAGTCCCAGCATAATATCCATTCAGCAGGCCGAGAGGACAGAGGTCCAGACTGAAATGAGAAGGGGAAAAGGCCCTTGGAGATATCAAGAGACCTCTAAAGAGATATCTCAAAGAAACAATGGAACAGAATGATCAACTGTCAGCTTTAACCATAAATATTCGGTCTCAAGCAGGAGTATTTAACTCCAGAGTCAAAGAAGGCCAAGTGAATAATTTAAAGAAACAACCAAAAAAAAAAAAAAAAAAAGACAAAAAGGAAATATAAGTGGAGAGTTTTATTTGTATCAATAATTAATAGTATTTATGTAAGAATAATAATGGAAAAATTAAATGTGGATTTAATTTTTTCAATGTTTTGAAAAATGAATGTTTTGAATTCTATTTAGGAGGATGACGAGAGTGGAAAATATGGGTCTGGGAAAAGGTAAATTCTGATATTCAGTGAAGGAAGTGAAAGGAAATAACCTAAAACTGAAAGAAAAAAAAAAACACACTAGAAAATAGCACCATAACCATGTTACTTAAATACAGGTAAGCAAAGACAGAAGAAAAAGTCAAATGATGGCTTTCTGGAAGTAGAAGTAGGAGTGGAGCAGAAGATAACCATATGTTGTCATAGCCTTATAGTACAGTTTGACTTTTAAAACTTTTTGTTCTATTGTTGGCATTGTTTCTACTTTTGATTATTACAAATAAGGCTGCCGTATTGTTATACACAAATCCTGTTACATGTATGTGTGAATTTCTTCAGGGTACATATTTATGAGTGGGTTGATGGTTCATATGCCTTGTGCTTGGTCAGCTATATTAGATAATAAACTGTTTTCCAAAGGCATTGTAACAATTTACATTTCTGCCAGCAATATCTGAGAATCCATGTTGTTGTATAGCCTCACCTGTTATTGTCAGAAATTTTCATTTTCCTCATTCATAATCAATTAAGTACTTTTTTTTTTTTTTTTGAGACACTCTATTGCCCAAGCTGGAATGCCCTGGTGTCAGCCTATTTCAAAGCAACCTCAAACTTCTGGGTTCAAGCAATCCTCCTGCCTCAGCCTCCCTAGTAGCTAGGACTACAGGCACTCACCAGCATGCCTGGCTAGTTTTTCTACTTTTAGTAGAAACTGGGTCTTGCTCTTACTTACACTGGTCTTGAACTGAGTTCAAGCAATCCACCTGCATCAGCCTCCCAGAGTGCAAGGATGACAGGTGTGAGGCACAGTGCCAAGCTCAATTTAAGTACTTTTAAAAATATTTATTGGATTTTTGAATATCCTCTTTTGTGAAGTTTTTTACTCTTTCACGTTGTATTCTTTTTAAAGAATAGAAATTTGTGATTTAGCTATAATTCAATTTACTAACTACAATGTTTTTCTGTGCTGTTTTAAATATTCTTCTTTACAATAACATAATGAAGATATTTGCATGTATACTCCCAAAATTTTATTATGCTGCTTTTCACATTTGAGTCTTTTGTTACCATGAAAATGAAGGTATGGGGTAAGGATCAAATTTTCTTTCTTTCTGCATATAAATACCACACTGATTCTGTCCCATTTATTGAAAAGGGTATTTCTCCTCAACAATCTTTAAAACCATATTTTTCATAAATCAAATATTGATATGTATGTGATTCCATTTCTACATTCTCAATTCTGTTCCAGGAGCTTATCTGCTTATCCTTGCAACACACCACCTGGATTACTGTAGATTTATAATGAGTCTTTATATCCTGGTAAGCAAATCTTGCCTCTTGTCCTTCCTCAAGATAATTCTTTTCACTTTTGTGTATATGAGAATGTAGAATCAGTAGAATCAGCTCATCACACACACATAACACACACGTACACTGACAACTGCTCTCACTACAATATATATATGCACCACATCTGTTAGGATATTGATTGGGAATATATTAAATTTATAGAGAAATTAGTTTGGGAAGAATTGACACATTTTAAAAGAGTCTTGCAATCCACAAATATAGTATGTATCTCTGTTTATTTAGATCTTCTTAAGTGTGCATGTGAGATCTATGTACTTTTATAACATGCTATATAAATATCTCAAACATATTTTGTTAAATGTATTGTCATTTAATTATTTATTCTCTTTATTCTGTGGCAAATACATTTTTTAAAAAATCCATTTCTTCTACTATAATAATTTGGAGTAACTTATATGATGTTTCTATTATTTTAGCAGTTAAGCTAGAGATTAAAACATAGAAAAATAACTTTGTAAAGGTTAAAATTAACTAACACCCCTATTCTCTTTGGGGACAATACAAGGATTGTAAGATACTTTATCTCGTCCAATGTATACAAACACTTATTCATTTCTTTACATTAAAAAAAAATATTGACTCCTTTTGCTAAAAAAATATTGTCCATCTGTAATCATTTTCCTTACTCTGAAGAATTCTTGTATGATAGAATTTGGTTTAATATGGATCATGACAAACTCTGTCTTTGGGTTTTGTTTGAAAATACACAATTTTTTCCCCTACTCTCATTTTTTGAAAGATATTTTTTACGGGGAACTGAATTCTAGATTGGCAGCTATTTTCTTTCAGCTTATTGCGGATATCATTCTAATTCTATATGATTTCCATTATTGTTGATAGAAAGTCAGCTGTCACTTATTGTTGATTTACTAGAGACAATTTGTTCTTCTTTTACTTTGGGTGATTTTAAGACCCTCATTTTTGTCTTCGGTATTGCCATAGTGGGTTTTACATATTCAATCTGTGCTTTATTCTTATGTGCATCTTCCCACTTAAAATTTGTTGGACATTTTTGTTCTGTGGATTGGTATCTTTTGTGCATTCCGAAAAATCTCAGGTGCTAGGTTTTCAAATACAATCTTAGTCTCAGTATTTCTCTTTCTGCGAGACTGTTGTTAGATTTACATTACACTATTTTACTTTATCCTTCATTTCTTTTAATCTCTTTCATATTTCTAATATTTATCTCTCTGTATTGCTTTCCAGATAATCATCTCTCAGTAACTTCCATTTTTCTTATTCTTTATTTTATTTTATCTAATCTGTTAAATCTATCCAATAAGCTTTCCATTTCAATTTTTTTATTTTCATTTAAGTTCTATTTGGTCTTCTTCATATCTGCTAGGTCACTTAAAATTTTTTTCATACATTGAAGATATTTTCATTGTGTTTTAGCTCTTTAACCATAATAAACATAGGTTTTTTTTTAATAAGCTAAGCTTGATAATTATAAACTCTCCTATAGCCGTCATATTGACCCTACCAATTATGTCTTGAGAATTGTTTCCTTATGTGCTAATTATTTTTATTATGACTTTAATTTTCCTTGGAAAATTAATTGTAAGAATTATTTGAGGCATAATATAGAGATGCATTTCGCCAAAAAACATTTGCATTTGCTAGAATAAAGTTCCTAGGCATTGCTAATCTCAACCATTTTAAATGACATTCATAGGTTGAAGTTTTTTGGATCCTATGGGTGATATTAATCTAGGCCAGCATTTTTCAAAATTTTTTTATCTCATGATACACTTGAACCTATAGTTAAACTTCTGCAGCATACTTAAATTATGTTGACCAAATAATAATAATAATAATAATATACTTACTGTGCTTTGAACTTCCTTCAAAAACAATTTAATTAATGCTCTTTAAAATTTTTCTTAGCACATCCAAGCATTTCATGGCACATCCAAGTGTGTCCTAGCACTGATCTAGGCTGAAAATCCATTTAATGACTTTTTCATGGTTTTGTGGTATCTCCAAGACAGGCAATTATTCCTTCTACTCCCCCTCAATTTTCAATGTCAAGTCAGATTTCCTTTTAGTCTTCTGGGAGTTAGATTGACTGAGTTTCCTTCCAGCTTTGTCTTTCTATAGACCTATAGACCCTTCCTTCTATAGGAAGGGTCTGCCATTAGGTCCCTTGTCTGAGGTAGGCCTTAGACTTTGACTTTTGAACTTTGTGCCCTGAGAGGACATCAAAACAGAAACTAAATTCACTTAATTTGGAAATGACTGTCTTCTAACATCAACTTCCATTTCCTGCTTACCTGTCCGAATATATACTTTTCTTTATATTTTGCACTTGTTAAGTTCTACCTATCTTATCTTGATGTCTTACAGAATTTGATTTTATATTTTGTATGTAATTTCAGTTTTTTTCTTTTTAAAACTAGGTGATTTCTTAGCCTCTCATATTACCATTAATGGAACCTTAGTATGGATTTTGAAAAATCAAATCAATATAGAACAGCTGTTAAGAATACTGTCTCTGGAGTCACACCATCTGGGTTTGTCAGGATTCAGGCAGCTGTCTGTGTCCTCTGTTTCTGGTGTGCCCTTGGCTGAAGAATGACCAGACCCACCAAAAGCAAGGCAACCATGCAACAAAGTTTATTGAGGAAGGGAAAGATAGATTTACAGCTTTTGCAAGTTACTTCATTGTGTTTCATTTTTCTCATTTTTAAAGTAATAGTATTTTCTTCACAATACAGGAAAAGCAGTACACTTTCATTGTTTAACACCATTGTGATTATATCTCTTTGAGATCTGGTAAGAGAGAAAATGAGAAATGACAAGAGATGAGAAGAGAGTGAGCTCTACGGGAATAGGAAATGGATAAGTTAAAAGTTTTGGGGGAAATGATATAAAAAGAGGTTATATTAAGCATTTCTTGCTGTATGTTTGTAATGTAATTTGCCTCCTTCCATTTTTTTCAAAAAATCTTTAGTAAAGGCTAGATGGGGTAGCTCACACTTGTTATCCTAGCACTCTGTGAAGCTGAGACCAGTGGATTGCCTGAGCCAAGGGAGACCTGTCTCTACTAAAAATAGAAAACCTGACCAGGCATTGTGGTGGCACCTCAGGAGGCTAAGATAAAACAAAAAAACTACTTTACTTTTCAGTGTCTTGTTTGTTTTGTTTTGAACTCCCACCCCTACTAGCAGGATTTGTGTGTTTGGGGGCAAGGGCAGGGTGGATGTTATACTGTACCAAGACTGGTTTCTGGGTGGTTCGATCTTATTACATACTAGTATTTGCTTACAGGAGTTAGCAAGTCCACCACAAGGACTGTTGTGTTTAATAAGCATCTCCATTGCTTTGACGATCTGCCTGAAACATAGTAAGTACACAAAGGCTGAGAACTACTTACTGCATGAGAGGCATTACAAAACTCACCTGTAATCCTACCGACTAAAAGGTAAACTTTTTGTTGACATAAATAACAATTATAAAACACTGTCACATTAAACTTAATATTTTGTAGTCATTTTTTTCCCTCACTCAGTAATACAGCATCAACATTTTTGTTATGTGATATTGTTACCGGAATTTCTTTCTTCAGTAAGTCCTTGGTCCCTGGGCTTGGAAGAATGAACGTAAGATAGGAATTAATATACAGAAAAGAATACAGAAAAAGCACCAGAGCTCCTGGCAGAAAGACCTGAGAAAATCTCCGTCTGAGTCCTTTGTCTAGGGGTGTATACAGTCCCATTCGTCCTTCGTAGTTACATTTGGCCAGGACTTGGTAACAAATGAATGGAAGTCCTTCCTGGCTGCGCAAGGTGAATGAGCACATTAACCAAGGATATAGTCCCTTCAGCTCAGCTCAAGGTGGAAGAGCCATTCCCTTTAGGAAATTGTCCAGGCCTTATCCGGGAACCCTCTATCACTCTGTGTCTGTGCAATGCTCACAACGGAGTAGCGCAGCCAGAGGGGGGCTCTTTAGGTCCAAGGATGGGGGTTGGCACGGACAGCAGCGTGGGCTGTATCGGTTTCCCCGGACTAAGGACCGCAGGCTTCCGCCTGGCTCGCCCCGTCTCCCCGCACTCGCCACACCAACACCCCTGGGGCTGCGCCCAGAAGGCCAGGGACATCCGAGCGGCCCGCTGCCCTGCATCAACATCACGCTTGCGTCCTCAAACTTTTTAAACAGGGGGCCAATTCACTGTCCCTCAGACCGTTGGAGGGCCGGACTACAGTTTTTTTTTTTTTTAAACTATGAACAAATTCCTATACATACTGCACATATCTTATTTTGAAGTAAAAAACAAAACTGGAACAAATACAATTTACACTGAAGCATGTGGCCCGCCGGCTGTACTTTGAGGATAAGCTGGAGTAACGCTGTATTAAGCATCATACTTTACTCAACTACTCTAGTAATGTTGGAGAATTACATTGTTCCAAACAAGGCTTCATTAAACATATCTGATTATTTCCTTAGAATAAATTCTTAGGCGTGGAATTGCAGCTTGAACTAAATTTGGTGCCGTCCACCGTTATGGTGATGAACTTCAGAATATCCAGTCCTGCCCTCATTTGCCATCAGCTCACTCAGGATTCACTCTCACGCAGAGAAGGGACTTTTCCTGACCGCCCTGCGCCTCTGCTCCACGGGTCCTTGTCCAGCTGGATCGCAAAGCACTGCCTTAGGGGTTGTGGTGGCAGCGGAGGGGAAGCGGGAGGGTTGGTGACAGTCCTCCACCAGTTGGAGGCGCTGTACGAACCAGGATGCCTCTCTCCATTGGCGGACGCTCTTCCCACTAGTGCCGCGTCGCCTCTGCGGCTGCCGGGTTTGAGGAAGTGTTTCTAGGAGACCGGGATAGCCGGCTGCGCATGCGTGGTTAGCGCTACCGGGGGCGGGCTGACGGACGGAGGCGCTGGCCCAGGGAGCGAGTCCGCTCTGGGTCGCTGTCACCGCCAGGTTCCTCTAACTTCATGGTACGTCCGTGAGGCCGGCTGCCGGTAGACGTCTCCTCAGGATGGAGCACATCCGGACCACTAAGGTAGTCGAGTGCGGGAGAGCTATTGGCCGCTCGGCCGGTCTGACCCAGCAGAGACGGGAGGCGACGAGGGCTCGCCTGGCCTGACTCGGACTGGGGACTGGCCGGGCGGGGATCTGGCCCCGGACCGAAGGGGCCTGGGCAGGCCTGATCTGGGAGGGCAGGTCAGCTCTGGCCAAGGTAGGAGGCCTTCTGTACCTACGGAAGACAGGGTTCTCTTTTTCAGCGCTCGGGGTGCTCGAGGATAAGTACGAGAAAATTGGTCGACGCCCTCTTAGTTGTAGGCTTGCTTGCTTTCCTTCCCCCCACCCCCCAGAGTGGGGGAAAGCAACATTGGAAGTGCTTTCTCTTTGGGGGCTTTCAGCTGTTCACTGTTTCCTATACTGGAAAACCGGCGAGGCCTCACATTAATATTACGATGTTGAGTAACCTTTCCTTTGTTCACGTTTCATTGTTCCGTGTCATAGATGAGTGATGGAAGTTTTAGAGAAGCCGGGATCAGCACTCTGACTTCCTAGCCTCAATCTTCATTTAGATTAGGTATTTCCGCGTCTGTGCTTCAAAGTTTAGGCGTTACATTCAGTAGTCAGCTCAATAGAGAGGAGTTGCGGAGAAGAGAAAAATGTTATCCAATATTTTAAAAGGATGGAACTCTTTTCGATTGAACTTAATTCCATATTTCTTGTTTGCGAAAGACATTTATTTTGAGAATAAGAGAATATTTTATAACATTACAAATTTTAAAGCCTGAGGAAATGACATCAGAATATTACCAAATTACTTTTCTAACATTAAAATTAAACTTCAATTTTGGGGGGGGGGCGAAAACATAAATCGGGACCAGAAGAACTAAGTAACATTTTAAGGTCTTTTCGAAGCTTGTCAATTAGGAGGAAGACCCACAGATTTTAACTCTCTGTGTTTCTCCCAGGCCAAAACCGTGTCTATCGCTGTTTGTCTTAAAGTTACAGCTGGTTTGGGGCACTGGCAGACCTAACGTTATCCTCATTGTTCCAAAGAGAATTTGAGATCTGTGTCTTTAAAATATTTCGCCAGCCTTTTAAAGGTGCGCGTGGATTTTTATGAGCTTGTTTTTAAAATTGCACATACTGTACCCTGATAAAACTGAATCTGCTAGAAGCTGACCCTTTATAAAAAAAAAATTTTTTTTTTAAACAGAAAAAAGGTAAAGTTGCTGGCACTTAAAGTTTGAAAATAGAAGGGTGATTAAGCCTAGAACCAGACTCGTAGAAGGCACAAAGGTGGAAAGTTTTTGTCCTAGTTCGGGGGTTCCAGATGTGTTTTATATAATAGCTGTGTGCATATGACTTCTTTCTGCACCAGTTTGAACTTTATCTTTGCATCTTTATTTTTTTGCAGTTTTTGGCTGGAGCTGGGTTTGAACCCGCCACCTCTGGCATATGGAGCTGGTTCCCTACTCCTATGAGCCACAGGTGTCACCCCATCCTTTTTTTTTTTCTTTGAATCATGGGGCGATGCCTGTGGCTCAGTGAGTAGGGCGCTGGCCCCATATACCAAGGGTGCTGGGTTCGAACACGGCCCCGGCCAAATTGCAACAAAAAAATAGCTGGGCGTTGTGGTGGGCACCTGTCCCAACAACTCTGGAGGTTGAGGTAAGAGAATTAATTGCCTAAGCACAGGAGTTGGAGGTTGCTGTGAGCTGTGTGACGCGATGGCACTCTATCAAGGGTCTCTACCAAAAAAAAAAAAAAAAAAATCAAAAGGGCTGATAGAATTCATCTTGTTTATGCTCTACAGTGGATAGCATACAAGTGAAAACCAGTAAACGTGAACTGAATCTAAACAACTAGAATAAACCCTATTCTTTGGTGAATGATAAGAGTGAACAGACTCTTGGAAAATACATGTATTTTGGGTCCTTTGGGTATTTTTAGGCTTTTCTCCTTCAATTTATGATGATACAGGGTGTTCATAAAGTTCATGTGCAATTTAAAATAGCCAACTATTTTGTTTTTATTGTATAGTTGTCCTTTTTATTATCATTTTGAAGGTTGTTCCTGTTGATTTTCATTTGGTCTGATATTTCTTTTTAATTTATGATTTAAATTTAGCTTTCCACAGTGGACCCATGCTGGTGGTTTAATAAAACCCTTTTATGCCTTTTAAAAATTTAATTTAATTTAATTTAATTTTGAGACAGAGTATCACTCTGTCATCCTGGGTAGAGTACCATAGCGTCATAGCACATAGCAACCTCAAACTCTTGGGCTCAAATGATTCTTTTGCTTCAGCCTCCTGAGTAGCTGGGACAACAAGTGCTGGCCACAACCCCCGGGTGGTTTTCCTGTTTTTAGAAAAGGAAAAAAAGACCAACCTCTTGCTCAGGCTGATATGGAACTCCTGACCTCAAGCAATTCATCTTCCTCAGCCTCCCATAAAGCTAGGATTTACGGAACTGAGCCACTACACATGGCTCATGCCTTTTTAAAGACTAAAAGATTTCTGACTAATTTTGTATTAAAACTACTTCTCAAATATGCTCCTTTATTACTTTGGGTTGCTTTGGACCACTGCTCTGGGGTGATCTGAATTGGTGTATGCAGGGATGTATTATGTGCCAGGCACTGTATAGACACTGGATATACAATAGCAAGGTAGACATGGATCTCATATATATTCTGAAAATTGTATGGGTGGTAACATTTTCTTAAAATATTAATCTATTGGGAAGATAATTTATTCTTGAAAGGTTGATTGAACATAGCCAACCTTTTTTTCTCATTTTCACCTGGATATAGTTAATTTGCTGCAAAAATAATTATAAGTATTTCAGAACCAAAAATGAATCATTTTTGATTTATTAGCTATTTTCAGTCTTATACAGTTAAGTCAGTAGACCAAGAGTTAATCAAGTAAATATTCTTGAATATGACTGGTGATTTGTTCTCTGTTCAGAAAGTTATATTTGAAAAGTAATAATTTCCATTTATTGGAAACTATCATATAGACAATTATACAATATTTTTGTAACTTCATAATATGTATATGTATAATTTCACAAATATGTTCATTTATACTGTTATGGGGCGAGATAAGGACCACCGACTCAAATTAGAAGTTCAAAAGGAGTCTTTTATTTACCACGGGGCTGTCCCAGCAAAGTCTGAGGCAGACTAAGTGAGAAAGCATTGAGGGGTCTGAAGTTGGGGTTTTTCTTGTTTGAAAATTAGCAAAGGGACAAACAGGTGGGCTAAAAGTTAGCAAAAGAAGCAAAAAGCAAGCACAGGGTCACGATGACCCCTTTTACAGAAGCAAACCTTGCAATTTAATGGATTAGAAGAGAAGTAACATAAAGGTCACATCAAGCAGATCTGGCAATTAGCGAATAAGCAAAACAATCTGTCACAGCACTTAGCTTGTTAACTCTCATCATGACAGTATTTGGCCCATTAGTTCTTATCTTGTTCTGTCCCAGCCTGATCTGGACCGATTTAAGAGTAATGGTGCCTGTCATCATTTCAGAGTTATGGTATTCTCATCTTTTGTCCTTTCATCTTTTATCCTACACATTCCCCTGGTGCAAGCCAGTGGCAGGTGGTATCCATCCTATGGGGGTGATGAGGCTGCTGACACCCATCCCAATATAGTATTACACAGTTCAATTATACATTGTTATACAGTATTATCAATTGTACAGTGTTAATGTCTTAAAAACCCTGTTGGTTGGATATTATTATTTCCATTTATAAATAAAGAAGAAATAGGCCTAGAGAGTTTAAGTAACCTGATCAGTTAGCTCAAGAGGGGTCAAGTCTGGATTTGAACTAAATTTAAATTTAAAGTTTGTCTATGTTTTTTCCAGTGCCTCTCTAGTTTTAACCGTTTTTTTGTTTTGTTTTGTTTTGTTTTGTTTTTTTGCCACCAGTGGGGGAGGCCGTTTACTGAGCTCAGAATAGTACAAATTTAACAATCTTAATCGTTGCATTTGCATTTAATATTAATTCAAAAATAAATGCTAATAGCAATTTTAAGGACTTTTTCTTCCCCAAGCCTCTTGTCATAAGTAAATAATATTTACATAGTACTGATTTTTATAATGTATAGGATCATTATTTACTGCTTTGTTTTAAATTTTTTTTGAGACAGTCTCACTTTGTTTCACTGGGTAGAGTGCTATGGCATCATAACTCACAGCAACCTCAAACTCTTGAGCTTAAGTGATCCTCTTGCCTCAGTTTTTCTATTTTTAGTAGAGACAGGTGTCTCACTCCTGCTCAGGGTAGTCTTGAACTTGTGAGCTCAAGTGATGTACTTGCCTTAGCCTCCCAGAGTGCTAGTATTCCACGTGGGAGCCACCTTGCCTGTCTTTTATTTACTTGCCTAGTAATCAGCAATTTTAACAGAGTAATATTTCAACTAAGTACTAATTAGTTCTAAAATTGAGGAACAGAGTTATCTTCTTGTCTTAGTCGCATTTGGTTTACTAACTGTGTAGCATTAATACAGATGTCAAGTCCCTGAATTTGCATTTCTGAAAGAACATTTCCAGGCTATACTTGTGAACTACATAGCTACTGCCTATCACTTTGAGTTCTAATTTTGCTGTAATGAGTTAGTCCTGCCAAGAAACAATGAGAAATATGCAGAGGCCATTCTTTTTTTTGCAGTCTTTCTCCTTTCCCTGCCAGGCTCCAGAACTCAGGCTGACATCATATATTGATGTTGAATGATGTGCTGTCTGTGAATGGAACTTTACAGAATGGAATGGAAGAATTTTTTTAAGCTATAAATGAAAAGCTGCTTCCTGGAGTTTGTTAAAGAATGGAATGTCCCATAAAAATATGATCTTACCAGAGCTCAAATTGAGTTATTCCAAAAGTAATGCCCAATTTCTTCTTCAGCTCACTCCCCTGTTTTATCATTAGAATGTACCATACATGAGTGTGTACAAGTATACATTATCTGTTATAAAGAGGGAAGGAGATATAAAACTAATAATGGATCAAGAATAAACTGATATTAATTGTCTTTGAAATAAGAACCATTAGATTTTGAGGAGTACCTGAACACTTTTCCTCAAGTAAAGTGCTACTTTGTCACTAATATTATCCCATTTTATAGGTGAGGAAACTGAAATTTCAGAGATTAAATAAAATAACTTGTCCTGGGGCTCACTCTGCTCTACTAAGGAAGAGATTGGAGCTGGGACCTTGAATCCAGGCCTTTCTGTCACCAGGTCTATTCTCTTAACCACTATACTCTCCCACCTCACAGAATAATGATCTACTCAAGAGATTTGAGTAGTCAGGTGGGGCAGTGTGAGTAAGTAATGGAGAGGAGGGGTTGGATGAGAGAAACTTAAGTGATCAGATTTTTTTTCTAGTAGCTAGCTGTCTTACGAGGATCCATAGTGTAGGAAAAGGTCTGGCACCAGGAAGTATATTTGGACATTATCTGTGTTTAGATAACCATTGAAATTTCTGGATGAGAGAAATTTGGATGTGTTTATGTAAGAAGAATATGTTAAGACTATGCAGAGAAGAGTGCAAAAGCTAGAGTCCGAGGAATACTTAAAAAGGGACAAACTAAGGAACAGGAGTCTGAGAAAGAGTAGTTTGGATAAAACTGGAAGGGCTCGGTTTGGATGAGATGGGAAGGGAACAGGCTTCCCTTCTAATTTGCTTCTGGGCCCTCTTCTTCCTCCTCTGCTGCCTCTTCTTGGGGCCAGGCACTATTCTAGGTACTAGGGAAATGGTGATGAACAAGTCAGACAAAAACTCTTGCCCTTGTGAAGCTTATTTTCTAGTTGGAGAAGACACAATAAACAAAAATATTAAGTCCAATGTGTAGAATATTAGATGGTGGTAAATGCTATGGATAAAAATAAGGGAGCAAGGGCTCTGTAGAGTGGTTGGGGGGAGGTGAGGGAGGACAGTTGTAAATCTGTAGTTCAAGAAGTCTTTGCTGAGAAGGTGACTCTTCAGTACACCAGACCTGAAACTGGTAAGGGAGTGAGGCATCCTGCTATGGGGCAAGGGTCTGAGGGTCCCCAAAGAGGGAGTAGCAGGGGCAAAACCCCTTTGTAGGTTATGCCTGCTTAGTAAGACCCAGGAAAGCTGAACTGAAAAAAAAATGCCCTCTGGATTTACGATCTGAGGTTACTCTCTCCCCACCTAAGAGATCCATGAATGTTTCACTTGATAATTTATGCAGCTGGAGACTGTTCTAGAAACTGGGATACTTACCTTCCACTTCCTGCAGGAAAAAATGGTATACTTTTTTTTTTAGAAAGCTAATTTTTTTTTTTTTGAGACAGAGTCTTACTCTGTCACCCTGGCTAGAGTACAGTGGCATGATAGCTCACAGTGACCTCAAACCCCTGAACTGAAGTGATTCTCCTGCCTCAGCCTCCCATGTATCTGGAACTAGAGGCCCATGGCATTGTGCCTAGCTAATTTTTCTATTTTTAGTAGAGATGGGGTCTCACTCTTGATCAGGCTGGTCTCAAACTCCTGAGCTCAAGCAATCATCCCTCCTTGTCCTCCCAGAGTACTAGCATTATAGGACTGAGCCACTGTACCTAGCCTGAAAGCTAATTTTTGGCAAGATATCAATGAGGAATAATGATTCTAAGACTGGCTATAGAGAACTAGCAGAGCAAGCCAGGGAAGTAGTGGCATTGCATCTTCTCCTTCAGGAGCCACAGCCTCCATTGCCATGTAGTTGTGGAGTAAGTATACTGTTGGTCACAGAAGTCTGATCAAAGAAGGACATTGCTTCCTTTCTGTCCCATAGGCTACTTTTCATTTGTGGGAATAAATAGGTGTCTTAATTTTCTGGATGTGATTCTGTGTATATGGGATTTCTGTGTTTTTCAGCTCCAACTTTGTAATTGCCTGAAATTTGAACTTCCTACATAGACCATTAGGAACTTCTGGTGTAGGCCCATAGTTGGCAACAAATCGTGTAAATTTAAGGTCTGACAATTAAGTTCATGAACTCCTCTTTTAAAAAGGGCTACATACCTCATTGCTGAATGTCATTACTGTCACACTCCCCTTGACCAATGCCAGCACCTATTCACCCTTCAAATCAAGTTTGGAACTCTTTTTCTGGTCTGGCCATCAGAGCTGTTGTCATATTACCCTTAATGTCCTGAATGTCATCAAAATGTCTTCCTTTCAATATTTCCTTTGTCTTTATGCAAGGAAAAATGTCATGGGGGGCCAGATCGATAAGTAGGGAGGGTGTTCCAATACAGTTATTTGTTTACTGGCTAAAAACTCCCTCACAGACGTGCCATGTGAACTGATGCATTATTGTGATGCAAAAGTCATGAGTTGTTGGCAAAATGTTCAGGTTGTTCTTGTCCAGCTTTTTCATGCAGCCTTTTTAGCACTTCTAGATAGTTAACTTGGTTAACTGCCCGGTTGGTACAAAGTCATAGCAAATAATCCCTCTAGCATCAAAAAAAGGTTAACAGCATCATTCTCACTCTTGATTTGGACTGACAGAACTTTTTTGGTCATGGAGAATTCACCCACTTCCATTGTGCACTTTGACCCTTTGTTTCAGGGTCATATTGGTATGCCCATGTTTCACCACCAATGATAACATGGCCCCAAACATCATCTTGCCTCTCCAAAGGTCTTGGCAAACTTTGACTCTCCTTTGCTTTTGTTCATTAGTGAGCTCCTTCAGGACCATTTTTGTATGTACCTTTCTCATGCCAACATTTTCCTGTTGATGTTTACTGCATGTTCTATGCCTTCTCACAGTCAGCTGACAATTTTGATGCACAATTTAATGAACTTGTGCAGTGTTTTTGTTAGTTCTGCTCCTTACTGGCTGCCCTGACCTCTCTTCTTCAGTGATACTTTTTCTCCCCTCAGAAAAACATTTAATACATTTGTACACTGCCATTTTCATGGCACTCTCCCCATAAACTTGAACTAACATGTCCCTTACTTCCTCTTTTGCCAAGTTTGATAAGAAATTTAATGTTTTTTGTTGCTTCAATTCAAGCTCCAATCTTCTTGCAACGACACACAAAAACACGCAACAACAATAATAAACACCACTCAGCAAGACACTGCCACAATCCACACGAACACAGCTGTGAGATACTGATATACCGAGGTTATGAAGCCTTACTGAACTGTTTATATAGAGCTGTGAATGTAAGTGCATATGCGAAGTTTACAAACTTAATTGTCGTCATTAATGTGTGTTGGCTTTACCATTTCTCACTAGCGATACCCTCCAATTCCTTTCTAGCTCCATTTTTTTTCTTTGTCTGTTTTTTTTTCCAAAGCCTTTTTTCCCTTTCCTGTTTACTTTTTGCCTGTGGTAATACCTATAATTTAAGGATCCTAACATTATTTTGGTTGCCTCAGTAATTGTGACCTAAAAGAGCTATAGCTATTTTCTAAATATCTGACATGAAACATTTGGGGAAAATCTATAGCTGTATCTATAAAGTACTTTTGGTTTTTTGAAGAAAAAAAGAAATATAAAGAAGGCGCTGGAGTTTTTTTGTTTGTTTGTTTTGTTTTTGAGACAGTCTTAAGCTGTTGCCCTGGGTAGAGTGCTGTGGTGTCATAGCTCACAGCAACCTCAAACTCTTGGGCTGAGGTCATTCTCTTGCCTCAGCCCCCCAACTAGCTTGGACTACAGGCGCCCGCCACAATGCCTGGCTATTTTTATTTGTTGCAGTTACCATCGTTGTTTTAGTTGGCCCGGGTCGGGTTTGAACTCACCAGCCTCAGTGAATGTGTCTGGTGGCGCTACCCACCGAGCTACGGGCGCTGCCGAAGGAGCTGGTTTTTAGAAATTTACTTAGTTTCTGTAGTTTAAAATTTGTATGCCAATGATTTTAATAAGGAAAAATACTTTTTTGCCTTTTTAGGGGGTGGATATGCCACAGAGGTAGAATAATCAGTGTATTTTCTCAGAAATGCTTTTAATTTCTTCCATAACTTTAGCTAAAGAACTAAATATATGTTTTGGAATAATTTCAGATTAATTTCATTATCTGTCACTTCAATAAAGAGGTTGTCCTATTTACACAGTTATAATTAATGGTTTTCTACTATTACATTTTCTTGATCTTAATATGAGTTTGAATTCCATAAGGTAATGAGTAATCTTCAATTTAGTATATTTAGAATGTACTTGCTTTTCTCTCAGACTTTTTCTTTTCTATTTTCTGACAAGCTCAAAATCTGTAAGAAACTTTTATTTCTCCTTTCTTCCTTTTCTCATCATTTTCATTATTACTCTGAAATGGGCTGCTTCTCTCAGATCCTAATCTCTCCCAGTCACCCCTAGGGCAACTTCATTAGGCTTCCTTAGCCTTTTATCTGGTCACCCTTCCCAACCCAGCATTTTTTGCACATTGACACTGTAATGATCTTATAAACCATGACTGGTCATGTACTTTGCTTTAAAACCCCTGTTTGTATCTTTTTATCTATAGCATGAATTCTCTGCCTTAACACATTTCTTTTGATTAGATGTTATGCCTCTTCTCTTGAAATATGTTTCATCTCCTTTATTGAGAATTCTGTGTTGTCTCTGTATTTCCACTAGTGAAGAAAATCTTGTTTTATCTTTGCTTTCAATATTTATATGAGAAAAGCAGTAGTTTTTAACTATAGAGCACATTTAGAATACGGAATTTGCTTTTTTAAACTCCATGTCCATCCTTCTTCCTTTCTTCAAACTTAACTGGATAGTAGCTTGACACAGGATTGCCAGGGCTCAACCTCCCATACCAGATTACTAACTGTGGTAATTTTGGCAGACATTTATTTGAGCAAACAAGGGTAAAGTATTTAACGTTTATTATCCAACCTTCCTATAGCCCTCTGAAGAAAAGATTCTTCTTATTTGAGAGATGAAAAATGAGACCCAGACAGATTGACCTTCAGTTGCTAGCCAGTAAATTTGTGTTGAGTGAATTAGTACACCATCTTTCTTGATTCTAGGTATTTATCTACATGTTTTTCAAAGATAAGTGTGTGTGTTCATGTTATGTTTCCTAAAGGGTCATAGTTGCAGTAAGCTCCTTTAAAAAGTGGGAGAATTAGACAAGCTGGGGCTTTAAATGTTTAGGAAATGAGCCTAAAGGTAGAGAAGGAATTTAGCATCCTGTCCGTTCAGAGTGAGAGGCATTAACTTGGAGTTGAAGTTAGAAGAGATAGCAGTTGCATAGGAATGAGCAAGTGATTTTAAAAATACAGATTCTTGGTCTCCACCTTCTCAGATGACTGAATGGAGTTGAAATGAGGCTTGATATTTGTACTTTCACAAAGATTTGGAGATGTTTCAAATGAATAGCTGGGCTTTAAAGCTTGTATGTAGCTGACCAAAATTAAATACCAAATAAAAGGAATTCTAGACAATTTTGGCTGTAAAACTAAGAGGGATCAGGAAATAGGCTTAAAGTGTCAGAAAGAGCATTTTCGAGCCAAATTTGCTATCTTGACAGGAGAGTCAGCCAAAAAGAACTGTGTCTACTATCCGGTTTCAGAGGAAGAGTGATTTTGCCCTAATTGGGTGTTGGGGTAGAATGGAGGACTAAAAATCTTCATAGAAACAAAGCTAAACTATACCTGTTGTCCTACGAGAAGTTTGTCCCCTTGTTTTTAGTTTGTTGCTCACTTATTCATGAATTACTGAATGAATATCTAGTATTCATCCACCATGTAGGGAAAAGGCATCAGAGAAAACAGAGAAATAGCGTAATGGAGTAAAGAAAACTCTTGATTAATAAATCCCTTGAATGATTGCAACAAAAGAGAGCATTGGTAAACTGTGGGCACCTTCCATTTTTCTCCTATGGGAAATAATTTCTCTATGGCTGTTTATCTTAGTTCAACAAACGTTTATTATGTCAGACACTGCTAACCAATATTTATTCAGACATAAATAAATGATGGTTCTTGCCTTGGGATATGTTAGTCTTTAGTGGAAAAAACGAGTACAGGTACATGAAAAGAGGCTTTCATTATAATTTAGGAATTACTTTAATAGTGGAAGGGGCATATTTGAAAATATGTAGGTGATAAAATTGGTAGGAATTGGTGATTAACTTAATGTTGGGGGGTCAAGTCATAGGATGATTCCCAGATTTCCAGTGTGAGTGACTTCATAGAGCAGTAACATTAGTTCACATCCAAAGTAAGAATTAGAAACATATTTTTGAGGGGTGAGAGGAGAAATCAGTTTTGTTTTCGGTATGCTTGGAGTCAAAGGCATCCAAGTGGAAGTGGAATAGCACAGTGGGGGCGATGTTCCAGGTCTTGAACCAGACTACATAAGGTTATAACTATGCTCTACCACTCACTAGGTGCGACTAGCTATATGGTTTGAGATGATTACCTCTCTATAAGTCTCACAGGGATGGTAATAGTACCCACAACACTGTGAACATTAAAAATATATAAATTTATTTTTCTAAGCACTTATGATAGTACTGGACACACAAGAAGATCTCAAAAGTATGTCAGGAATTATCGTAGTGTGCCTAGCAGACAGTGTGCACTCAGGAGGAATCCGAGCTGGACATACAGTTTTTGAAGTCATTAATATGTAAGCTATGGCAGTGGGTAAGAGTCTTATAGTGAATGGATCCCTGAGGAAGAATGGTAGTAGTGAAGAGGGGATGGAGAGAAGAGGGTTAACGTCCAAATAGAAAGGTGATGTGATTGTTTTCCAGGTATGTGAGCTTTGTATAATAATTGCAATTTAAATCTTATGATTAGAGCACAACTGTGAATATTTATGATCCTTTAAAAATCTACAAATTTTAAAACTTCATATGAACTTCTTTTTAAAACGAATTTCCCATTTAAATAGTAATACAATCAACCCCACCTTTTAAATACTTGTCAGTATACTTTTTAATTTTCTTTAAGTACCTGTTCGAAGTGCTACAAAGTAATGTTGTCACATGTTGTTAGCTTGAGTAGTGTTGATACTTAATGATACTTTATTTCCATAAATACTGTACTTATGAACTGTTTGTGAGAGCCCTTAAAACTTTTTTTTTAGAGACAGAGTCTCACTTTCAAAATTAGTAGGTTTTTTGTTTTTGTTTTTGTTTTTTGTGAGACAGAGCCTCAAGCTGTTGCCCTGGGTAAAGTGCTGTGGCATCACAGCTCATAGCAACCTCCGACTCCTGGACTCAAGTGATTCTCTTGCCTCAGCCTCTCAAGTAGCTGGGACTACAGGCGCCCGCCACAACGTCCCGCTATTTTTTGGTTGTAGCCGTCATTGTTGTTTGGCGGGCCCGGGGGCTGGATTCGAACCCACCAGCTCAGGTATATGTGGCTGGTGCCTTAGTGGCTTGAGCCACAGGTGCTGAGCCTAAAACTTTTTTTAAAAGCTGTTTAAGGACATAAGACAGGTGAGATCTATATTGTGGTTGTAGCTCTTGATTGGCTATTATACCCTTTCCAGCCAAGACTGGCACAACAAAGAGGAGTAGACAGTATGTGAGACCATTTGTCTTAAAAGATGTTTAAATTTAAATTTTGATTAACAGTATATAATGGTATAATGAAGACAGATTTTTATTTAAAGAGGAAATTGTCCTAAACAATGAAATAAATGTTGACCTCCATAAGAAATCTCTTTTCATGTTTGTGAGTGGTAAGCCTTCCTATTTTCTTAAAGGACAGTGTAAAATGATCGGACAGTTTTTTATGTCAAATCAACTATCAGACCTTAGCTGTTTAAATTAGATCATACATGTATCTCTTAAGTTTCCAGAGGAAACATGTTAAAATTGAATTTGTCTTACCTGTGCAAATAACATTTTGTATCAAAAACAAGTTTTTAAATTTTATATTTAAATTTTAACTGTGTGTGTGTGTGTGTGTATATATATACACACACACACACACACACACACATGTATTTTGGAAACAGATTCTCACTTTGTTGCCCTGGTTACCATGCAGTGGGGTCATCATAACTCACAGCAACCTCAATCTCCTGGGCTTCCATGATCCTCTTGTGTCAGCCTTTCTAGTAGCTGGGACTACAGGTGCCACAATGCCAGGCTAGTTTTTCTATTTTTAGTAAAGACAGTGTCTCACTCTTGCTCAGGCTGCTAAATATGAACTATTTGAATAAGTGTAGTTATAAGCAAAATCTCTTCATGAAAATAAATTTATGGGATTGGGGAAGGGGTGATGGTGCTTGATTACTTTGGAAATCATAATTTCATAATGGGAGCAGTCTGTTCTTCATTAGTAATGGAAAGGAAAAAGTATGTGGGAGAGAAGTATAGAATTGGAGATAATGGCTAGCTGTGTAGACATTGACAATTTAAAGAACTATCTTCTATAAAGTGGTTCTCAACCTACCTAATGCCTCAGCTCTTTAATACAGTTCCCACAGATTGAGAACCGTTCTGCAACATGCTGCTGCACCTTTAAAAGGTTGGGTTTTTTTCCTGTAGTTTTTATTATTTTTCTTAAAGTTCAGGTTAATATGAAGGTGCTTACAGTTAGGTTACATTATTTACGTTTTGTAAGGTAAAGTCCAAGTCTGAGTTGTAGTTGCATCCTTCACCCAGGAAGTGTTCCATATACCCCTACTTCATACCCAATAGGTGGGAACTTACCAACCTCCCACGCCCGCTTTCCTGGTTCTCGATTTAACTGTGTTTTCTTCTCATGTAGAAATTAAATGTTTTAAAGTTGGTAGTGGTACTTCTTTTTCCCCCAGCAGGCGAATAACACTAAATTTCAAAGCAGTAGTCTCCTGCACATTCCTGGTCAACCCTAATCCCACTCTCCACTCCAGTGGCAAGTGTGTGTGTGTGTGTGTCTACTAATACCGTTAAAGACATACTGTGTACTTCACTGCAGTACAGGAACAGTATAGGAACAGAATCTATACCAGGAGTCTCTGAGCTAGGAAGATATATGAAGCCAAGACATAAGTAATGAATTAATTTAGGGGGAAGACTGCGTCAGTGAGCCGTGTAGAATGCTCAGCACCAGCTCAGCAGAAGAGACCACTTTAGGGAGAGAGAACAGTGTGAGCAAAAGCCCAGAGCTGTGCATAAAAGTTACTGTTCTGGTTTGGGCCAGTGAGGAGGATATAGAGACTGAGTTGGAGTTTGGAATCATTTGTCTAGTTCCTGATTTAATTTTTCTGGTAGTTGACTTCTAGAACTCTCGATAATAACCTTAAATACTTAACTACTTGATTTTTCAACTTCAGATAAAAATATTGACTCCTGGGTATGGAAAATGTTATTGCTTTTTCCTACCACACACCTCTCTTTCTTGCTTCCCCTAATATATGTGTTTCTGCTTTTTAAAAATAGTTTTTTCTCTAATGGCTACATTTATAGCTATAAATAATATCTCTGTTGTTTATGGCTTATATATGCAATTTAACACGGAGAATAAGCTCTTAAGTTTTTAGACAGAAGGCAGAAAGAATCGAGAATGGGTGCATATATGTTCTGGGATAACAAATAAATTTACACTGTTTTTGAAGTGAGAAATAACATCTTTTTTTCTTTTAGGTTGAACAAGTAAAATTACTGGACCGATTCAGTACTGGCAATAAGTCATTAACAGGAACACTGTATCTTACAGCCACACATCTGTTATTTATAGACTCTCATCAAAAAGAAACCTGGGTAAGGAGGACCACAGCTGTACTGTTTATCACATTGATAATAATGGACTTGGTCTATTGCTGTGTTTTATTGTGAACATGTGCAACAAAATTTTTAATTACTGGTTTCCCATCTCAACCAAAAATTTTTCCTGTTACCAAATCACTCCTGCCCTCCCTTCTAAAAAGTCAGTAATATCATGCATAATGTTAAATTCTTCTGTATAATACCAGGCTGTTTTTATCTCATAAATGATTCTAAAATAGTTATTTATTCCTTTTAATTTTAAAAAATGTAAGTAATATATATATATGTTAATAGGTCAAATCGATTGGTATATTTCACAATATTTTTATACCAAATTGCAACTAAGATGCTTCATTTTTTTTTTTTTGGTAATATAAATGTTGTAGTATATGTATGCATATACCAACATCATATGTATGTATATAAAATGTATGTAATACATTTTCAAGTATACTTTTATATGTACTCAAGTATACTTTTAGGTATACGTGAAAATTTACATGTACATATGCATATGTCTTATATATGTTCCTGTATATCTGCCAGAGTTTCTCTGAGATATTTGCCTGGGAGAAAAATTATTGGGTCTTGGGTAAGCACATTATGTATTTAACCTTACTAAGTTTGTCATCTCTTCAAAATGTAGTTCCAAGTTATTATTCTCAGTGGAGGGTTACATGTTGTTCTATGTCCTCAGCAACACTGGTATCAACTTAAAACTTTTTGCCTATCATGTAGATGTGCAAGTGTAATATTCATTGGCTGATACAAAGAAATGTTGTAGTATATGTATGCATATACCGACACCTTTTCAGATGTTTTGATCATTGGGTTTCCTTTTCTTTTTCTGTTGGATTCTTTGTCTTTTATTGATTTTGTAGGTTCTGGGTTTTATTTCTTTGTCATATATGGCACACATTTGTTCTCCAGAAAAGTTTTCTATAAATATTTTAAATTTATAGGAATAGTATTAAGAAAAAGTACACATTTTAGTAGCAAACACAGTATTATCAGTAGAAGATGAGTATGATAATCATGTTTAAAATATCAAGTATTGAGTTTGCAATGGGAATTTTGATCTATTTGTTCAGTAAACATATCTTGTGATGAAGGAGGTATCAAGGATGACATTCATATTTCTAACTTGGGCTTTCAATCATTTAAAAAAATTAAAGTTGGAATTTGTAATACATTTAACATATTACATTTGCAAGGTTTTAGATGGAGGAGGACAATTATAATGCTTCGGGTACTGTGTTAGGAGATGAAATGTTGATCAGCTGAGCTTGCTCCTTTTGAAGTGCCCACAGCCTACCTGGAAAAATAGACATTGACCACATAACTAATTACTCATGTAAAAGTGCTCTGGAGGAAGTGTAGGTTGATATGCAGTAAGAAAATGGAGAGGATTAACCTACTTGGGAAGGGTTATGGGGCATGCCAAGGTATACTTTTTATATTATGAGGCTTTGTTGTTTGTTTTTGAGAGATAGGGTTTGCTGTGTTACTCAAGAAGGCCTTGAACTCTTTGGCTCAAGTGATCCTCCTGCCTCATCTTCCTAAGTAGGGACTACAGGCATACATCACCACCCCCAACTAATATTATGAGTTGTAAACAGAGACTGGAAATATGACTAGCACAGCGGTTCTCAACCTGTGGGTTGCGACCCACAGAAATTGTATTAAAGGGTTGCGGCATTAGGAAGGTTGAGAACCACTGGACTAAAAGTTCCTAGGTGAATGAAAGTTACAACTACAGTGTACCAGTTAGTGGGAGCAATTCAGCACGTGTAAAGAAGCTTGGCACATTTGAAGGACCAAAAGAGGGAAGATGTCAACTAGAGCATAGTTAGTGATGGGAGAGAGACTTAAAATGAAGCTAGGGAAAGTGGGAAATAACCAGATTAGTTTTTTGTAGGTTGCTTTTGAACGTTGACTCTACTGTCTTGCAGAAAATGGATCAGAGGGGTTAAGAGTATATATGGAACTGTTTATTTATAGTAGTTTGGGTGAAGGACAATGGGGACATTGCAGCTCCAGAAGTGACAGTAGAGATGGAGAGAAGGAGACAGATTACAGAGATTTAGAGATGCAATTCTTGGGGTCTGAATCTTTGTTGACAATGTGGGGTGATAGAGGAGGGAGCAGAGTGACATTCATATTTCTGAATTGGGCATTCAGTCATTTAAAAATTTGCAGTTTGAGTGAGTAGTATATAGCATTTGCAACTTTATTTAAGGAGTGTGTTTCTAACACTTACACAGGCTAGAAGAGAATACTTAGTGCTTTCTGTGTTGATGACTTGCAACTGTTTTTTATGCAATAGATATTACACCACCATATTGCCTCAGTAGAGAAACTTGCTTTGACCACTTCAGGATGCCCGCTTGTGATTCAGTGCAAGAACTTCAGAATTGTCCATTTTATTGTGCCCAGAGAAAGAGATTGCCATGATATTTACAACTCTTTGCTGCAACTGTCAAAACAAGGTATTATTCTTAGAAAGCAAAGCTTACGTGGTCTTTTTGAGATGAGTTATCGAAGATACTTTAATATCTCATTCTTGTTATTTTATACCTAACATCACTTTGACAAGTCAGGTTCTTGTGTACTTTATTCCCCCCAAATTGGTCTAGAGGTAATTAGAAACTACTGATCTGAATTGTCAGAATGGTGTCCGAAGAAAGGGTTATAGTAAGAAAAACGTGAAGGATTTATAATTTATAGTACAGACTTAAGAAACCGTAGGTTTACATTAATGTATTTAAAGTATATTGATAGCAGAGGTAAGGTTGAGAGGAATGTAAGCCTCCAGGAAGAATCTTAGCACTGTTACGCCCTGGGGATGTGGGAACTTTCTTCCCCTACATGACTTGAATTATAAGCTGAATTGGTTTTCTGTTGAGCATCTTGGATTGCAGCCTGCAGTCTAGGAGCAGGTCTGTGTTTGCTCTTCTTTCCTGTAGAACCTATAACATCTTCTTGTCCCAAACTAAGCTAGAGCTTTTAGTAAAGATAGCTCTGTGACACTAGGCTGATCATTCCTCAGCAGTAAATGTTCCCTGGGCGCTATGGAGCACTTGCTGTTTTTGATCAGCACTCCTGTAGAAGTGTATAATGCAATTCCATGTTCTATATGTCTTCTTGAGTTTTTCATTACAGCCTTAGTCTTTCCATTTTATGTCTCATTTAGGAAAAGTGCTGAGTACCTATTTGTCTTTACAATTTTACTTTTAAGAAAAGGAAATACGCAATAGAAAATTTAACATGAGTCTAACTATATTGTTTATTCCCTTAACTTTTGCTGATGCCATAAATCAAATCTTAGATCAATATGTATGTACCTTTAGGTATAATCATTTGCATCAAAGAACTCAGAAAATGTTAAGTTCAAGTATGTTCATGTATTAGTCATGTTTTTGAAGATTTTAAAAAGAAAATGAAGGAAAAAAGTAAAAAAATTACTTTATTTGTAGTGTATTAAGTTCTTTCTTTCTTTCTTTATTTTTTGAGTTTTTCTTTGTCACCCTAGGTAAATGCAGTGGCATCACTGCAGCTCATTGTAGCCTCAAACTCCTGGGCTCAAGCAGTCCTCTTACCTCAGCCTCTTGGGTAGCTAGGACTATAGGCACCAGCCGTGATATGGCGAATTTCTCTAATTTTGGTAGAAATGGGGTCTCACTCTTGCTCAGGCTGGTTTCCAACTTCTTACCTCAAGCCTCAGCTTTCCTGAGTGCTGGGATTATAGACACGAGCTGCAGCACATAGCCTATAGTATATGAAGTCTTATAAATTACATTTTAACATTTTAAATTTTGTGTTAAAAAATTTTATTAATATACCATAAAAAATTTTATTGACATACCTGTTTCCATATAGCAAAATATGAAGATCTGTATGCGTTTTCTTATAATCCCAAACAAAATGATTCAGAACAACTACAAGGCTGGCAGCTCATTGATCTTGCTGAGGAATATGAGAGGATGGGATTGCCAAATACACACTGGCAGTTGTCTGATGCCAACCGAGAATACAAGGTAACTTAACCTTTTGAAGAAATGAAGATGCTAGCACCAGAGTGTCAGCCTTAGTCTTTCCAAGCTGTGTACTGTTGTATGCTGTTCCTGCATGTAAGAAGGCCTGTTTTTAAAGGTGGTTTTTAACAATGAGTAGAGTGGTTATGTTTTATTTGGTGTTTACAGATTTGTGAAACTTATCCCAGAGAACTTTATGTTCCCCGGATAGCAAGCAAACCAATAATTGTTGGTAGTTCCAAGTTCCGGAGCAAGGGGCGATTCCCAGTTCTTTCCTACTATCATCAAGATAAGGAGGTAGGAAGCTTTCTTTTGAATTTATAAGTATAATATAACTCCTCTTTCAGGTTTAAGCATCTAAAAGAACACATTAAAAGGTTAGTAATAGAGAAATACTGGCTTTTTGTTCAATTAACGTTCTTGAAATTTTAATAGTCACATCCCAAAGGTGGGAAGCCAGGGACTGACCCCACCAATGTTATGTTTGTGCATTTGTTTATGTGAAACAACAGAACATAACAAAAACAAAACATTGATGAGGTCAGTCCCCACTGCCCCACTTTGGGACATGACTGTTAAAATATGACTATATTGAAATACAGAAATTCTCATACTTCTCATTATCATCTTCTGTCCCTCCTTTCCAATAATGACTTGAAAATAATAGATTTAGTGAATAAATAGGTGGTTCTTCTTTTCCTGTTGTTCTCTTTTGATCCTTCTTGTATTTGGGGAAACTGGATAGTTTTGATAAGAAAACCACTGAGAGAAGGGACAGAGCCAACGGCATTTCAGGCTTTTTTTAGGTTGTTTATTTTCGAGACAGAGTCTTGTTCTTTTGCATAGGCTAGAGTGCAGTGACGTGACTTAAGGCTGAAGTGATTGTCCTACCTCAGCCTCCCTAGTAGCTAGGACTACAGGTGAGCACCACTATCTCTGGCTTTCTCTTTAAAAACTTTTTTTTTTTCCTCTAGAAAAGTAGAGAATGATGTTTGGCTGTGTTGCCCAGGCTGGTCTCAGACTCCTGGCTTCAAGTAATCCTCTTGTCTCTGCCTCTCAAAGTGTTGGGATTATGGGCTTGAACTAACATACCCAGGCTGATTTTTTTTTTAACTTTTCTTATTCGACAATTGGGCTTCATAGAATAGACCTCCTTTTTTTAACCTTCTCCCCTTTTTTCATCTCTTTCTGTTTTTAAAAAGATTTCCTGAACCTTATCTCCAGTCTTTGTTTTGGATTCTTTATTTTTGCTATCATATTTTTAATATTCAAGAGTTCTTTCCTATTTCTGATCTTTTTAGACAGTTTTATTGGATGTGATGTTTTAGTTCTCTAAGGATCTTCCCCCCCTTTTTTTGGAGATGGATTCTCGCTCATTGCCCTTTGTTGAGTGCCTTGGGGTCATAGCTCAGGTCAAACTCCTGCTCTCAGGTTCAAGCAATCCTCTTGCCTAAGCCTCCCTAGTAGCTGGAACTATAGGCATGTGCCACAACACCCAGCTACTTTTTCTATTTTCAGCTAGAAACAGGGTCTCACCCTTGCTTAGGCTGGTCTAGAACTTCTGAGCTCAGGCAGTCTGCCCACCTTGGCCTCCATGAGTACTAGGATTATAGGTGTGAGTCATCACACCTGGCTGATATTGAAGACTTGTTAAAAAAATAAATATAAATTTACACATTTCCATATTTAAATTTACATACAACTAAAACCATGGAACATTTAATAAAATAACAGAAGAAAACCAGGATTACCTTATTAAGACCTTTTTATAGTGGACATTCAATATCCATTTTCAGCCCAGCTTTTAAATAAATAATGTATAGAAACATAGGTATGTCAACAGAGGCCGTAACCCGGTAATATCCCTATCACTGTTACAGAAGGCAGATCAGAAGCTTTTCTGTTTAAACTCTTACCTTTTACCTCTGCTCCCTTCCAAAAACCCACGTAAGGTTCTAATAAAGTTAAAATGTATAAAACCTCACCTTTTTGGTCTTTCATATATCTGACTTTTCATATTTAAGCTATTTCTAAGAGGTTACTACTTAACAGATTTTCTTATGTTTTATTTTTTTATTTTTATTTTTATTTTTTTTTTTTGAGGCAAAGCCTCAAGCTGTCACTCTGGATAGAGTGCTGTGGCATCATAGTTCACAGCAACCTCTAATTCCTGGGCTCAAGCGAATCTCTTGCCTCCGCCTCCCACGTGCTGGGACTACAGGCGCCCGCCATAACGCCTGGCCATTTTTTGTTGTTGTTGTTGCAGCCGTCATTGTTGTTTGGCGGACCCAGGCTGTATTCGAACCCACTAGCTCAGGTGAGCTACAGGTGCCAAGCCTGACTTATGTTTTAACTCAAATTTGAATCAAAGCTCATTTTTCTCATTTTATGTCTCCTTTTGTAACAAAGAATACTTTGTAGTTAGAGTTTTGAAAGCCTTTGGAAAATAAAAATTGAAGTGTTATCACTTAACAGTTCTTATTCTGTATGCATTATATTAATTAAGCCCTTACTTGAACTTGAGTTGAAAATATCCTATAATTTAAATAAAGCAAATAATGCAGGTATTTTAACAGTAGGTTACTTGATAGAGACTCAACCTAAGTTTTTCTTCAGACTGGATAAGGAGGCATTTACTTTTCTTAGAAGAAAATATTGGGAACATTTAGGGAACATCAAGATATTGAAATATTACTCAAACTGGATTTCAAAGTTCATGTCTTCTAATTATCATACATGTATTAGATTCTATCACTTTAATTGTTTTTCTTTTAAGCATTTTTAAAGGCATGTTTTAGAGATCTTAGCATAATCTGTTTTCTGTCTTTTTAAAATTAGGCTGCCATTTGTCGATGTAGTCAACCATTGTCAGGATTCAGTGCCAGGTGCCTGGAGGACGAACACTTGCTTCAAGCCATCAGTAAAGCCAATCCAGTCAATCGCTATATGTATGTCATGGACACCAGGCCCAAAGTATGCATCGTAAATACCATACAGTCTGTTAATCATCTTTATTAAATTACTTAGTGAGCGTTTTAATAAATTTGTCCATATTTAAAAATTCAAATCCTATTTTTAAGGATTTGAGGCTAATGATACTAAGGAATTCAATCCTTTATTTAAAGGATACCAACTTAGAAGATTCAATTTCCCAGTAATCCAGGGTAATTTCTTATGTCTTCTGATATATATAAAAATTTAGGAACATTGAATTTTATGTTCAGAACTCTTATTGGTCTATGTCTTTTTTCTCCCGTTATATCCATGTAACAAAATACAAGTCCTATGTTGTTTTGAAGAAACACTAAATTTATGTGTTATGAAAAATTATAAATCCTTTTTACTCTTTTTGATAGAAGTTTTAATTGGCAAAACACTTCATGTTAAAATAGTGGACCTTGATTTGAAATATTCAGGAAAATAAAGAAAACCGGTAGTGAGTTAACCTAGGAAACATTGAAGTCGAGCATTATAAATAATGAACAGTAGTTATTTGTTAGGCATCTGTGGTATAGGGATAAATTTTTGTTATTAGGACAAATATCAGAAGCCCTTTTTTCCTAACAGTAAAACTACCAATTCATTTAGGGTCCTGAAACTAAAGTAATGAAAATTCTCCATGGTTATAGCTAACATTCCTTTTAATTTTTATTATAGCATCGCATGCAGAGCTGGTGGGCTACACAAAAGGACATTGGCAGAATTGTAGTGAGGATTTCTTCAAAAATCTGGAATGATGAGAAAATAAGAGAAAGCGATGAGAAAAAGCGAGTGAGCGATATAAAACACAAGCAATTTTAGGCAGCTTTGTGAAAGGAATGGTAGCTGTTTTAGAAGTAATTCTCATCATTATGCAGACTCACAAAAGATAATGAAAACAAGATTAATCTGAGTAAATTAAGAATTATTTAAAACATAGAAATAACTTGATAATCTTTTGTTTTCTTAGGAGTTAAGAGTGTTGGTGATGTCTCCTATGAGACAATTGTGTTCTACTTCCTTGTGTAATCTGAGTTGATTAATGGGTTAGAACTCTTTTTTGGTAATATTAGATATAAAAGGCAATTGTAACATGAGACCGTTTGAAGATGGGGTCCAATGGTGTTTTGTTTCTCAGGACGCAATAGCTCTTATTTGTATAATTATCTTCTATACATAAAATATATATTTTTTTCTTTGATTGCTTTACTAGTTAAACTTAAAATCAGGTAGTAATAATGAGGAAGTTTTTTTTTTTGAGACAGAGTCCCTCTATGTCGCCCTTGGTAGAGTGCTGTGGCGTCACACAGCAACCTCCAACTCCTGGGCTCAAGCGAGTCTCCTGCCTCTGCCTCCCAAGTAGCTGGGACTTTACAGGCGGCTGCCGCAACGCCCCGCCACTTTTTGGTTGCAGCCGTCATTGTTGTTTGGCGGGTGCGGGCTGGATTCGAACCCGCCAGCTCAGGCTTATGTGGCTGGTGCCTTAGCCCATTGAGCCACAGGCACCGAGCCGGTGAGGAAATATTTTTAATATCTAACTGTAAATTCTGCTTTAGGTGCTGAATAACCAGTGAGTCAGTAGATAAAATTTAACTGTACTTGTTACCAATCTGGGGCCCCACTTAGCTGAAGGAAAAGCTACTTTTTCTTCTGATCTAGGTTCTGTTTCATCCAAGTTCATAAGAATTTTTAGCAAATTGTAGTAACGTTCTGTATGAAATCTTACTCTGAAGGAATTAAGCATGCCAAATCCCAAGGGAACCGCTGATAACATTTTGACTTTTACATGTAACTAAGGACCATGGGTCTATGGCAGTCTGTTTTTTCCCTAGAGATCAGTTTATTTTTAGCCCAGGATAGCAGATTATATGCCATATTATATGATGTATGGGCCTCCAGTAATCTCTTATATAGAAGACCTCAGGTAATCTGATCCTGACGTTCAGGGTCCTTGTGGCTTTCTGAATGATCAGGCAGCTCTGTGAAAGGAATGGTAGCTGTCTTAGAAGTAATTCTCATCATTATGCATATTTACAAAAGATAAGAAAATGAGATTAATCTGAGTAAATTAAGAATTATTTAAAACATAGAATAGAATAATAATGTTTTATTTATGTTTTAAATAATTTGAGTGATCTGAATGATCAAGAACTCTAGGCTTGTTTTGAAATAAATCTCGTAGGTTCATTATGTAAAAGGAAAGCTCCCCAGCTCTGCTTATCTCAGAATTGTTTAGGATCTAGATAGGAGATAATTCTTTTTAATTCTGAAATATTATAAGCTTATGGAAAACTGACTAAAAATATAAATAGTTTCATGAACTTGTGGGAACTTCTTGTCTGGACCTTTCTATTATATGACAATCATATTACTTTATCATTTCTTTCTTTTCTGTTAATAACATATGTGACATTTCTGCGTATTAAAAATGATAGCTTATCTATAAGAAAGATAGCTGAGCTTAAAAAAAAAAAAAGAAAGACAGAAAAATGGTAACTTAGTCCTTTAAACTCTATCTTAACTAAAATATGACTTACTTAGTGTTTTCATGACATTTTGGTAAGTTAATTTAAAAGAGAAAAGTAATCTGTCTCTAAATGTCTATAATTTTTCATTTTAGCTAAATGCAATGGCCAACAGAGCAGCTGGAAAAGGTTATGAAAATGAAGACAACTATTCTAATATTAGATTTCAATTTGTTGGAATTGAAAATATTCATGTCATGAGATCCAGCCTTCAGAAGTTATTAGAAGGTATAATTTCATTGCTTACTTTTTAGGCAGCTTTGTCCCATAGAAATCTAGTGTTAGTCACGTGTAAATTAGACTTTTCTGATAGTCACATTTTAAAAAGTAAAAAGAAACAAGTTAAATTAATTTTAATGTACTTAATATCTGTGCTAAAAACATTTTCACATGAGTCAGCATAAAAGTTAGTAATGAGATACTTGCTTTTCATCAAATCTTAGAATCAGATGTGCATGTTATGCTTATAACACATCTCAGTTTGGACAAGCCACATTTCAGATGTTCAGTAATTCTAATGGTTTTGGGTAGTGGCTACTGTATCAGACAGTTTAGTTCTAATGGTTTTGCAAAAAAGTGCTATTGTTAGGTAGATATTCTTAAGTAATCAGTCCAGTGAAGAATAATTTATGGTAATGTTCCATTTAAATATTAAGGTATATTTCCAATCATGGTATTAAAAAATTAAAATATGGAACTATTTTTAGTTAAACACTTATACTATGATTTTTTAAAAATGATTGGAGCATTTTTTTAAAGCATAAGGAATAACAGAAAAATATACCCCCAAATCCATTATTGAGCTTCTAATAGCATTTTTCATTTATAAAGAATCTTGCCTATTTATTTTGTCCCTTTCTCAATTCACTCACCTAGAGAGATCTTTAAAAAGACAAATGGAGACTATAGCTCCATTCTAATTGAAATGTTTTTCCCCCCCTCTTTTAGTCAGTGGTACCAAAGGCCTTTCTGTCAATGATTTCTACTCTGGTCTAGAGAGTTCGGGATGGCTTCGCCATATCAAAGCTGTTATGGACGCTGCAATCTTTTTGGCCAAAGTAATTGTTTACCCCTTATGTTTGGTTTGGGGGTTTATAATGGTTGGGAAAGGGTAGATTTCGGGGGGTTGGTATCTATTCCAGTCTATGTATTTGCCTCTTTAATTAATTTTATTTTAATTTGAGCTTTTAAAATAGTATGGAGTTTTTTGTTTGTTTTTTTTTGAGACAGTTTCACTACATTGCCCTCAGAGTGCTGTGGTATTACATCTCTCAGCAACCTCAAACTCTTAGGCTTAAGTGATTCCCTTGCCTCAGCTTCACAACTTGCTGGGACCATAGGCACCTGCCACAATGCCTGGCTATTTTTTGGTTGTAATTGTCGTTGTTGTTTGGCAGGCCTGGGCTGGATTCGAACTCGCCAGCCCCAATGTATGTGGCTGGAGCTCTAGAGCTACAGGCGCCGAGCCTAGCATGGAGTTCTTAATATAGAAACTTCCAAGTACTATAATGCAGCATTTTAAAAATTTTTGTTTATTTTATTTTATTTATTTAAAAATTTTTTATATTTTTAAAATTTTTTGATTTTTTAAAATTTTAAGTTAAAGCAGGATCTTTATCTTTCTTTTTTGTTTTATGTTGTTCTTAGTTTTTTGAAATTATTCTGTGACATTATCATTGCAGGCATAGTTCTTTATAATACAATGCCTGCTAATATGGTTTTTGAGTAGTTGGATTTATTGATTTACCTAAAAGGTATTCTACTAGAATCTGAGTATGTGATCTTCCTTTTCAGGCAATAATGGTTGAAAATGCAAGTGTGCTGGTACATTGTTCTGATGGCTGGGATAGGACTTCCCAAGTTTGTTCCCTTGGTTCTCTTCTGTTGGATTCCTACTATAGGACAATCAAAGGATTCATGGTAAGGATTTATTTAGGAGAAGCCCTGTGCTTCTTAAGTAGAAGTAATTTTGTCCCCACTGGGGATATTTGGCAATTTTGAAGACGGTTTTCCACTAACAAAAGTGGTGGGACTTCCACCCACCTGGTGGAGGCCAGGGATACCTCTGTTAAACATATTGTGTGCTCAAAATTACTGGCCTTAACTCACTACTGCTGAGATTGAGAAACCTTGATTTAGACAGATTTCCATTTATGCTACCTCCTTGCCAGACAACTTTAGATTTAAATTTTTTTTTTCCTAAAATGTTACAATAAAAATATTCAGTATTTTCTCATCTTTTATCTAACAAATATAGTAATAAACAAGGCACAAATAAAAGTTTAAAAAATTATATTCTGGAGGAAACTCCATTTGAGACAAGTTCATTTGTTGAGTATAATAATGTTAGGCATGATCACGAACTCCTGAGCTCAAGGGATGCTCCCGCATCAGCCTCCCAGAGTGCAAGGATTATGGGTGTGAGTCACCGTGTCCGGCCTTGGATCTGCTTTTTAAAAAGATTGTGTGGTGTCTTGAAGGCAGAGGGAAGTGGGAATAGAGGCTAGGAGGCCAGTGTAGAACCTGTTTTCATAACTCAAGAGAGTACAGAGGGCCAGAACTAAGGAGGCACTATACAAGCGGAAGAGGAGGTGATGGGTTCCAGGGAGATTAACAAAGTAGAGTTAGTTAGAATCAGTGGTGGGTTGGAATTGAGTAGAAGAGAGGAGTCCTCTAGGAAGATTTCCTGGTTTCTGAGTTAGTTGCCAGGATGGATGGTTTGCCGTCCCGCTCTTCACTGAAATAAACAGCAGAGTAAGTTTGGTGAGAAAGGTAAGTTTTAGATGTGGTTGTGTAGAAGAATGGCAGGGACCCCAGAATAAAATCTGTGGCTGCAGCCAAAGATCACTTGCGTAAGGTCACAGAGGTGTAGAACTAGTGAAACCAGGATTTGAGCCTGTGCTGGCCCTTCAGAAATTGCATTCTTAACCATTAGAGGGCCTTCTGCTGAAATTAGAGTGGTTTAAGACAAAACCAGAGAAGCTGAAAGTAGGGATGTTAACACTTGGAAAAGAATATGCTTGGTGATTATATAATGAAATCATGACGTATATTAAATACTAAGAAGATATCTTTAGATTAGACTGAAAAAGTTAGAAATCTATTATGTTAGTGGATTTGGTAAGTAGAAAAGCTATAACAAGGCATACTGACAAAGATAGTCCATTTAAGAAGATAATTAACATTTGGGTTTGAATATAACTACTGTTTTCATTTGTCTTTTTTGTCATTCAGTGTTTCTTGAAAAAAGTGTTAAATAAGTAATGTACAAGTCAGTCAAAAAGTTTAAAACATTCATCCTAGTCTACCACCCAGAGTTAATCTTTGTTAGCATTTTGGTTTAGTTTGTTTGCAATTGTAAATTAACAACATATAGTAAATGCTGTTTTTAAATTAATAAGGATTTAATCCACTATAAACAAAAAAATTAAAAGTAATTATAAAGTGGATTTTACTTTTTCTCATTAAGGTTTTAATAGAAAAAGATTGGATCTCTTTTGGACATAAATTTTCAGAGAGGTGAGTCACAGTAATACATTTTATATTTTGTTAATGAGTAAACTAGAATATTGAAATGTTTCTGGTTTTTATGAACTTGCATATAGGATGGGAGGCAAGAGTGCTGTGGTTTTTAATAAAGACTGAGACTATGTATTTTAAATAAAGACTGATTTAATTTTTTCTGGGTTTTAAAAATACTATTACTTTTGTAATTTTCATGGCTATTGATTATCTTTTTGACTGGATTATAGTATTTAGAAGGTAACAGATCCTTTAAAATTGTGGTTAAACATCTCATAAGTATAAGTGATTTCAATAAAAAAGCTATGGGTTTTATGTGCTAATGTAACAATGTTTTAGGATTATTTTTTGTAGGTATGTTTTAAGTTTAATAATACCTGAACAATGGACTTCTTTCAGAGGCATTTTTAAAAGCTTGTGCTTTCTTGGGGGTTAGGTGTGGCCATTTGGATGGTGACCCAAAGGAAGTCTCACCAGTATTTGCTCAGTTCTTGGAATGTGTGTGGCATTTGACCGAACAGTTCCCACAAGCCTTTGAATTCAATGAAGCATTTCTTCTTCAGATCCATGAACATATTCATTCATGCCAATTTGGAAACTTTATTGGAAATTGTCAGAAGGAAAGAGAAGAACTCAAGTAAGATGATTTGGTTAAAATAAGCTCTTATTTTCCCTTCTTAGCTGAGGTCTGACATAAATCATGGTTGAACTTAATAAAATGTCTTAAAGATATGAAATAGAATTGAATTGTATTGTAAAGGTTTTATCTACATTTCTGAAGCTAAGTATCATTCTAGTATGCCCCACCCTTCAAGATAATAGGGTTTTTTTCTTTTACACCCTATTTTTACTGTAAAAAATACATTTTAAAATGTGTTTTGAAGTGGAGTATCCATACAGAAAAGCATGTATAGCATAAGTGTGACACTCAGTAACTCTTAATAAATTTCTGCACCCACAAAACTAGCACCCTAGAAACTTCCCTTATGCTCCTTTCAGTCTGCTTATATTTAGAACAGATAAATCTTCCCATTATTTTATTTTCCAGACAATATTGATCACTAGTTTTCAAATGTGGTTAAAAGATTTAAAATTGTTTGTTTCTTTTAAGGTAAGAGGGAGCCTAATGATTCTGGTCATATTTCTAAACTTTTTTTTTTTTAGAAAATAAATCTACCCATGTTGATTGCAGTATGTGCAGTATGTCTGTCCCTAGTTCACCTGTTATTTCCTAACCAGTCTTTTTGGGTCAGGTCTGTGACTAAATGTTGATGTATGGGAGATCTTTGGGGTAATGCTATATATATGCTTTTATATATATATATATATAGTGTGTGTGTGTGTGTGTGTGTGTGTGTGTGTGTGTGTGTGTGTGTAAAAAGATATATACATATATATATTTGTTTTTTATTTTTTCTTTTAGATTGAGCTTCTGAGTTTAGATTTCTTATAGTAGGCAGTAAAGGGCACTTAAGAGTCTCATGCTTTACCGACTAAGCTACCTGGGCGACCATGGTAAAGAGCACTTAAAAATTCTTGGACATTCTAGGGACATATTACAGAAGCTAAATCTGGCAGTAGTTTGAAGACAGTCACATGCTAAACACTCTAAACAAAGTGAGAACATGTGAAAAATTCTGAAGAAATGTGCAGGGAATAACAAGTGAGTAGAGTATGGCAGAGATGAGCAAATCTAACAACATTAAGACTAGCTGTTTGCTGCAGTAATTTATAGTAGTACATTATAATTTGGATCAGGTGACTCTTTTCTTGGCATATAGAGCTATTTTAGCAACAAATATTCTTAATTAGTGTCAAACATTATTAGAAATGAGAAATAAAAGTGGGTGTTTCCTAGTGGTTCTTTTCTAAGAACACACCTATGGGTCATCTTAGGAGTCATGGAAAAGTGAGATTTTCCCCCTGAATCCCTATCTGTGCTATGTTATTGGTGATTGTACTATCTACAACCATTTTATGCTCTAACCACCCACTCTTACATTTGCAATATAATTGGCATTAAGGCTTCTGCATAATGTTCTGATTTTGCCTGTTTTTCTTTTTGTGCCCACTCACAATTAAAGGTGTTCCTGCTCTGTAGCTCTGGTAGGGTTTAGAGTTACACCATGCATAGAGTTACACCAGCGTCTTACCCTGTGTGCACATATGTGTTGACTGAAATAGGTAGAATAGAGAAGAAGTTTTTGGAATTGTGTAAGTTGAGAGAAATTCCTTTGTGAGAGAAAACATCTATCTGTGTTGCATTCAAGAAACATGGCTTTATTTATCACGTGATTATGAATGAAAAAGGAGAAAAGAGAATAAAGAATTCTGAGTTGAGAAGTTAGACTGCGAATAGAAGAAAAAACTAAAACTTGAATCTACTTTGGAAGCAATTGCCTGATTTATAAAAATGACATTAGGAGATACCTCATACCTCTTTGTTTTTCTTATTACATTAAGGTTGAAAGAAAAGACTTACTCTCTGTGGCCATTTCTTTTGGAAGATCAAAAGAAGTACTTAAATCCTCTCTACAGTTCCAAATCTCAGAGATTTACAGTATTGGAGCCAAATACAATATCTTTCAATTTTAAGTAAGTTGGCCTCATTGAAGAATTTATATTTGATTTTTCTTAAACACAATGTATTGATCTTTTTTTTTTTTTCATAAAGGTTTTGGAGAAATATGTACCATCAGTTTGATCGAACATTGCATCCCAGGCAGTCTGTATTTAATATAATTATGAATATGAATGAGCAAAATCAACAATTACAAAAAGATATTCAAGACCTAGAATCTGTAAGTATTCTGAAGTATGTGATGTAATTTATGTGGGATAGTAAGTTAGTTTAATTTACCGTTAAAGTCGCTTCAAAATCAGGTCTACTGTACTTTGAATAGTCTGAATCACTTTCTCTATGTTCTAGAATATATTAAAATACTTAAAGTATAGCATAGTGTAGAGCAGTGGTTCTCAACCTTCCTAATGCTGCAATGTATTTTCATTGTTAAAAAGGGGTCGTGACCCACAGGTTGAGAACTGCTGGTGTAGAGGTAAACTTAATAAATATCTGAATAACCACAAGTACCTTTGTGAGATTTTAACATTTATCATATATGCTTAAGATCTTTCTTATTCTTGTTTTAAGAAATAAAACATTATAGATAAATGTATTTGAAGGCCCTACTCTTATTTGATATTCCTTTATCTGTAATATTTTGAGGTAGGCAGATTCACTGTGTTGAATTTGCTATTAATCATTTTTGTGTATATCATTATACTTTTCAGCATATATTTGTATCCACAAATAATTTATATTGCTGTTTTTCTTAATTTATTTATAGTTATATTAATATTTGTTATTTAAATTATGTAAATATATTGCTAGTTTTTCTTGATATTACATTTGTTGCACATATATATATATATGTTGAAAATATACCAAAGACTATTCATAGTATTTATATGAGATATAAAGGGCAACAAATGATGTGTATGTCCCGCTTAAGAAACTGTATGTTTTAAAACTGTGTAAAAGTTGTCATACGTTTATATGTTTTATTTTGCTCAACATTGTTTTGAAATTTATCCATGTTGATACATATAACTTTAGTTCATCTGCCTTATTGATAACTATTTTGTAATTTTCTACTACATGAATGTATTACAGTCTGTTCATTCAGTATTTGAATCGTTCTCAGTTTTGGACTTCCATCATTACAAATGAAGATGAATGACTTTCCATATATTTGCTAACCATTGGTTTTCCTTTTCCATGAATGGACTGTTCAAACCTAGCTCATTTTTCTGTTGGCTCATTTGCCTTTTTCTTATAGATTTGTAAGAGTTCTTTATATGCCAAACACCAGTTCTTTATTAGTTATATACATTGCAAATGGCTTTGTCCAGCCTGTTCTTTTCCACTTTATTTATGATATGCTTTATATAGATATTTTGAATTTTCATGTAGTCAAATTTTGATCAATCTTTGTTTTATGCTTTTTGTGTGTGTCTTGTTTAAGAAATCCCTCTCCACCTTAAGACTTTCCTATAATCTTTCTTTTGCTATCATATATAAACAAAAAGGATCAGTAAGTACATATATATTTTTAAAATCCTACACAGTTACATAACTCAGTAGGACTGTCTTGTCTGCCTCTTCAATAAGGAAGTAATGATTATTTGTCTAAATTGTAGAACAGTATGGTAAAGAAAGGCAATCCCAAGGTGTCAGTAATACAAGATTATCTGGAATTCAGTTCATAAATTTGGAGAGTATAATACTCTGCCAATGAGTGCTTTTTAAATCTATTCTATTTTTTAAAAAAGAAAAAACAATTCTATTATGTTCTAAAGCCTGTTATTTTCACCTGACAAACTATTATAGGAAAACTGTGTGAGAAAATATTTGTAGTCAATGGGGTAAGACCTTTAATTAAATAAATCTGTGACTGTTATATAGTTGTGATTTCGAGGTGAATATTTCATATAAATTTCTTTTATTATAAAATGTTTACTTGTTATCCTTTCTATGTAATGTAGGTCCTTTTCAAATGTGAAGGCCTAGTGATCTTCAGTCTAGTCTTATTTGTTTATTTAATAAATATAAAAACAGATCATTTTCTACTGCAAAAAATGTAAACAATTAGGATTTTCAACAATGTCATGTGCATTAGATTTAATTAATTTTTTGAGATTTAGTTTTTATTATACAAGAGAGAAAGGACATTTGCAAAAGCATTTTTTTCTTTTTTCATGTGACATATATTGATCATGTGTTATGTGCAATTAGTGATTGTTTTTAAATTTGTGTTTGTTCAGAAAATAAACCAATGGAAAAATAAGGAAACAGATGGCGTCCTCACCAAGGAATTGTTAAATTCAGTTCATCCTGAATCACCTACCCTCAAAACTTCCCTGTGTTTTAAGGAGCAGACTCTGCTACCTGTGAATGATACTCTTCGAACTATAGAGGGCAGCAGCCCAGCAGATAATCGGTACAGTGAATATGCAGAAGAGTTCTCCAAATCAGAGCCTGCTGTGGTCAGCTTAGAGTATGGAGTGGCAAGAATGACTTGTTAGACTTATGGAGTGTTTTCTGGACTAATTGTAGTATAAGAAATGGATTATTGTGAAGATGGTCTGTGCACATGACCAGAAGGAATCTGTTTAATAATGATCTTAGGGTTTAATATACATAGTAGGCTAATAGTCGAAGAAAGAACAATAACTGCTCTTGTGAGAGAAATAAGTCAGCTTCATTGCCCTTCTAGCAAGGAATGACATTCAGTTCTATAAGAAATGAGTGGTATTTGGTGGATTTATTCAAAACATAATTTGCACTGTACACTAGTGAATTGACATTTCTATATGATTTATACATTAATTGCAGCCAAACACAAATAGCCTTTCTTAAGTATACTTTAACTTAGAAAAAATAAAACTTTACAGAATGGTTCCTTACTAATTGACATGGCATGAACTTTCAGTTACATAACTGTGTAACTGAATATTTACATATTTTGCCTTTTAGTGATGTTTAATGTTGAAGTGCCATGAAAAATATTTCTAAGAAAGCCTTAAATTCTCAGTTTTTCTTTACCCTTAAGTTTTATAGCCTACAGTAAGGCTTTTTGTTTTTTCTTTTGGTCAGCCTTGTTTTGTTTGTGAAGAGTTATACTCTCATCACCGCAGGGGTTGCATGCTACACTAAACTGAAAGATAAACAGTGGCAGAGCTACGCTTTTTATAATTCATGTTTAGCCAGCCCCATTTCCATGTTCAAAATTAATGAAACTGAAGGTTTTATTCTTGTTATAATTTGTTTAGTGCTACATTTGATGAGTTATTTTCAGCGCAGATTATGGATTTTTTTTAAAAATCTGTATAAGCACATTTGACTGCCTTTTATATATGGATTACTGCATTCCATTGATTTTTATTTTGTGGTTGGCTTTATTCCTATGATAACTATGTAAGTTTAAAGAGCTAGAGCTCTAAAACTATTCCTAGAAACAATGAATACTACATATATGTGTATATTTTTAAACTGCCTTATCTCTTAACAAATTGGTATACCTAGAATATCTAACTTTTAGTTTACCTAAAAACTTTTGGGTAAAATAAAAAGGGAAGTTCTCATAGTTCAGATTTTACTTGATAACATGAATGTTAAAGCAGTCATTTCTATGTGGAACAGTTTTTTCTTCTCTGTTAAGAATAGAAGAAAAAAGAATTAAGGAGACTCTAGTACAAATTGCTCTAGACTCGTTGAACAAAAGCAACTTAAAACTCTGGGAAGGATTTCATTTTGCCATGTTGTATTTACTGTTTATTCTGTGTACTGGTAGATATCTTTCAATTAATAAATATATTGCAATTGATAGTATCAGCCTGGCTTTAAAATTGAAAATTTAAGTAACATGGTGGCATGAGGTATAATTCAGGGTTACTAGAAAATCTATATAAGGTCCCTCATGCTTCTCTCTATTATACTTACATATATTATTTTAATTGTGAACATAAATATCTTTTTCAAATGGAAAAAAGCTTTATTGTATGAGAGCTTATCTAATCCTGTTTATTTTTCCAATGTTCTGTAATACATTATATAATAAGAAAAATACTTGTTTTCAAATGG
>CAUYON010143483.1:0-22944 GCA_963573935.1 Arctocebus calabarensis | reverse complement strand
CAGCCCAGGCCCGCCAAACAACAATGACGGCTGCAACCAAAAAATGGCCGGGCGTTGTGGCGGCGCCTGGAGTCCCAGCTATTTGGGAGGCAGAGGCAAGAGACTCGCTTGAGCCCAGCAATTGGAGGTTGCTGTGAGCTGAGATGCAACAGCACTCTACCCAGGGTGACAGCTTGAGGCTCTGTCTCAAAAAATAATAATAAATAAAATAAATGATAACTGATAAGTTCTCAGTCCTCAATACTCTGTGGAATTATGAAGTAATTTTAAGATCCAAATTCCTGGCTGGGCACAGTGGCTCATGCTTCTTATCTTAGAAATTTAGGAAGCTGACGCCAGGGGATTGCCTGAGCTCAGCAGTTTGAGATCAGCCTAAGTAAGCGTGAGACTCTGTCCCCACTAAAAGTAGAAAAATTAGCCAGGCATTGTGGCAGGTGCTTGTAGAACCAGCTACTTGGGAGGCTGAGGCAAGAGGATCTCTTGAGTTTGAGGTTGCTATGAGCTATGATGCCACAGCACTTTACCCAGGACAACAGAGTGAGATTCTGTCTCAAATTTTAAAAAAGATCCAAATTACTATGACTCTTAGCCTCCCACACCACTAACCATAGCCCATCCTTCTCCCAGGTTCCCCAGAAAAGTAATTCTGGGAACCCCTGAGGAATGTTTGATGCTATGTCCCACAAGTTTGTCCTGATCATTCTCTCATCATCCTCTCTCCCCACTTCCTCTCGCTCCTTCTCCCTCTCTCCCTTCTCTCCCTTCCTCCTCTACCTCTCCTTCCCTCCCTCTCTCCCTCTGCCTTTCCTGTTGGTTAGCAACTATAAGAGATGTGATGACAGAATTGTTCTATATCGTTATTATATGGTGATTACATGAATCTATGCATATATCAAAAATTCATAGAACTGGTTGGGTGTGGTGGCTCCTCCCTGCAATCTCAGCAGTTGGGAGGCCAAGGCAGGAGGCTGCTTGAGGACAGGAGTTCAAGATCAGACTGGGCAACAGAGCAAGATCCCACCTCTAAATGGAAAAAATTAGTTGAGTATGGTGGTGCAAGCCTATAGTCCCAGCTACTCAGGAGACGGAGGCAGGAGGACTGCCCGAGTCCAGGAGCTTGAGACTGCAATGAGATATGATAATTTTGCTGCACTCTAGGCCAGGCAACAGAGAGAGACCTTGTGTCCAGAAAAAAATTCATAGAACTCCACATTTTACAAATGAAGTCAATTTTACTGCATGACAATTTTTAGATATAATTAACATAAAAAGATAGCATTCCAGAGCATTTAGAAAGAACTATTTGAATTTTTAAACACAGCAGGTATAAAAGTAGCACTAAAAGCTAAAATCAACAGGAAAAAAAGAAGACTGATCCCAAAACATTATAGCAGTGTGTTACACAACTATCATGAGAGGTCTAGACAGGGGTTTGCAGCAAGAGTACTGTTGTAACTTACACCACCCATAAGAATACACGGACCCCGTTTTAGGCTCAACTCACATGGAGATGATTTATTTACACCTACACAAGTGGACCACTGCCCCAAAGGGCAAGTGGCTGCGAAGAGAAATGCAGGCAGCCTTTTATACACTTTTTGTGCTGATGTGGCAAAGCAAGCATATATAAAAGCGAAACCTGGCTGGTTACAGGGCGGGGTTACAATCAGGTAGTTGGCTCAGGGGATTGCTGCGTGGTGGCTCATGGGACAACTTGGAAAGCCCAGTACCTGGGAAACTGCTTGAGTGAGTTTCCACCATTGTTTCGACCACGGCCGGGAAGTAGGGGGCAGGAGGATGGGGGGAGAGTCAGGGAACTCGGAGAACTTCCTTGTCAGAAACCTGTTCTCGGAATTAACCCGGGGGGGGCATGCTGGGGACCAAGGCCGAGAGAGGCTGAGACAGACTCAGGTCTTTTGGGGGGCTCTTGGCTTACAACAGTCCAAGGATGCTGCAATATTAGGAAATTTATAAATGTGAGTCGCCATATCAATAGATCAAAATAAAAGAATGACAAGGTCATCTTCTTAGATGTCCCACAAAAGGCATTTAAGAAAATGAAATCTTCATTTCTAATGAAAAGTTTAACAATAGCTTTATAACTTTATTAAATAGACATTTAGCTCTCCATAGGTAGCTATTGGATGGAGATTGACTTATGTCTCGAACAACAAACATCTTACTCAAAAGTTCAACCATAGGAGCATTTCTGATAGAGCAGAGATAGATCAGGACACCCATAAGCAAGTAAGAAAATCAAAGAGACATAACTTTTAGAAAGGAAGCAGCACATTATTTAACTATTTTATATGCATTGTATAATTACTTTCCCAGAAAACCTAAGAGGGTCAACTGATATATATGAGAAATAATACAATAATACAGAAATAATAATATAATAATGTAGGAAACCACATATAATACAATAGGTTGGAAAATGATTCATTATAACAATTCTAAATAACAGCTAATATTTGTTAAGGACTTATATGTAGCAGGGTCGTTTCCATGAAATAGGTACTACTTTTACTCTTATGTTAAAAATGAGGAAACTGAGGCTCAGAGAAATCACCTGCTTATAATCAAATAGCTCTGAATGTGAAGGCCAGGATGAAGGCCAGGTGGTCCTATTACAAAGCCCATAAATTGATCACCCAGACTCTTTTTTGCCCAGTATACTTTCTCAGAAAATGAGTCAGAGCTAGTTGGAAAATATGATGAAATAAAAGACTCATTTCCCAATAGCAGCAAAAACAAGAAAAGTCTTAGGAATGAACATAGTAGGAAATGTACAGAATCTGTAATACATAGAAATGTAAAATACTGCTTTTAGGGACATAACATACAATAAAAGACTGCATGACTAGCAAGAAAGTTTCTAACCATATAGGTCTAACAGAATAAAATATAAATTATCCTTGAAATGATCTAAAACATAATGCAATCCGAATAAAATCCTCAAAATATTTTGGGGGGATCTTAACAAAATAATTCTAATGGATAGAGCTGTAAAAATCATTTTAAAAAACAATGAAGGGGGATTGTTCTTCTTGGGTATTAAAATGGATTATAAAACTACAATAATAAATGAAGTAGTGTGTTGCCCATAGAAATAGACAAATGAGTGAAACAGAATGGAGAATCTAAATTAGACTCAAGTATATATTGAAGTTTAATTGATAGTAAAGGTGGCAGCTCAAATTAGTCAAATCATTATGGACCATACAATAACAAATACTGATGTAATTAGCTAGCTATTTGGGGAAAAAGGGAAATTCCCAAATTTCTTCCTAATACCAAAATATATTCCAGAGGTATCAGTAATTTAATGATTTTTTGAATGATTGAAATGCTAGGAAAAACATATTAATATAACAATTGGGGAATATGGAACCTTAAAAAAGATGTTTTATTTTACCGTGTAAAATTTTTCAATGGTAATAAATACTACACACAAAATCGAAAGACAAATATTAGCCAACAGCCAAGACCCAAGGTTTCTAATGTACAAAGAATTATTTCCTATCAGGAAGAAAATAGTTGAACATGATAGGAAAATGGACAGAATAAATGAATAAGCCATTCAAATAGGAAATAATACGAAAAGATACTCAGCTTCACCAATGATTAAAAAATTCAAATTCAAACCTAATAAACACATGTAATGTAAAAATAAAAATAAATAAATAAATTCAATTTTTTTTTTTTAGAGACAGAGTCTCACTTTGTCGCCCTTGGTAGAGTGTCGTGACATCACACACACAGCTCACAGCAACTTCCAACTCCTGGGCTTAGGCGATTCTCTTGCCTCAGCCTCCTGAGTAGCTGGGACTACAGGTGCCTGCCACAACGCCCGGCTATTTTTTTGTTGCAGTTTGGCTGGGGCTGGGTTTGAACCCACCACCCCTTGGTATATGGGGCCAGTGCCCTACTCACTGAGCCACAGGTGCCACCCAATAAATTCAAATTTTAAAAAATTTCAAAAGACTGCATATCTTTTTTTAAATATTCAAAAGAACAAAAAGTGTGTTAGAAATGTTAGTAGAAAGAACTATAGAAGCATCTTGGGTGTGTTGTAAATAGGTTTTATTTTTGTCGGGTAAAGTGCAGTCAAATCTGCTAAATAAATAAATAAAATAACATTAGTGAGGGAACAGAAAAAGAGATTCTGTGATGATAGGTTATAATTTGGTACAGTCTATAGAAATGGCAACATGGCAATATTTCTCAAATAAGCCTTTCTTTGGAGTCTAAAAAATACATAAAGAAGTATACGAAGATATATATGTTCTAAAGATGCTGGGTGCAAAATGGGTATAAGTTTGAAAAAATTGAAAACAATCCAAGTACCCATTAGTGGTGATTAAAAAATTAATCCTATCCTTACAACTTCTCAGCTCCCCTGAAACAATATTGTTCAATAGACATATAAAGGTGTTCCTAATATATTTTTGAAAAATACATTTATGTATTCATTAATATGATCATTAGCTCAGCAAATATTTACTGAATCCTATTATGTATAAATTATTGGGGAAGGTGTGTTAGATTTATACAGATTAATAAAGTGCAGTATTTTCCCTTCTGAGATTCAAATTCTAGTTAAAGAGACAGACAAATAAGCAAATAATATTTATGACATCTTAGGTGAAAAGTACAAGTTGGAAAATAATTTTCATAGAATGCCATTTGGAAAAAAAGAATTGTAGGAATGGTGATGTGTGTGGCTGCAGTAACAGGGACACAGCACAGTGTGCTATTTTCTAATCCATTATTAGTGGTTGTCACTGAGGATGAGTTAAAATGGGGGAAAATGTCACTTTCTGTAGTATTTGAAATTTTTACAATGAGCTTGTATTGCTTGTACAATCTGGGGTGATAAAGGCAATAAGAAGATCTAGGATTCAGAAGAAATAAACAGCACTACTTAACCCCAACACAAAACAAGATTGGTCTTTGTCTGTCATGCTGAGATGTGGCTTTGCCCCAGAAGAGATGGCCCTAAATGATTATTAATTGCCATCAAAGGCCTCAGCAGCTTGCCATGTCTGCAATTTTAAAAAGCAAACAAACATCTTGTTCTCAAGATAATCCCCAAATGTTTATATTTGGTCTTCCTGAGAAAGGACGTTTTGTGACTCACCAGGGTTGCAGAGAGGAATGAGCGGCCCCTTCTCAGTTGTCAGGTTTGGGGGCTGCTGCTGAGGCCTGCACTGGGGAGAGGCTTCCTCCTCCTCCCCCTCATTCCAGCTGTGGAGGGGACACTGGCCACAAGCACCTCACCATCCTGAAAAGCCCTGGGGTCCAAGCCCTTTCCTGTTCACCCCTAACCCCATCAATGACAGGGATCTTAATGGAGGGGGTTGGTGGTCTTGGATATGGAGGGGAAAAAAATTCCATCCATCTCTTCACTACCATCTAACTGAAACTTAGCATTTTTTTCCCCTGTGAATTTGACAACAAACCACAGTCGTATTAGCAGTGTCCTTGACTTCGTCACCAGGAGAAATTACAGATATTTTCCTATCACATTGCATTCATTGCCACTGTCTCGAAAGATCCTTTGCACTCATCATTGTTTCAAAATTATGGTTCTAATTAGACCTGTCCCTCGCTCTTGTTATTTAGTGCATTAATAAAGTGCATTTATTACTATATCAAAAGTGTGGTTTTAAAAAATAATTTTGATAACTGTGTTTCAATATAATTGGAATAATTTATAATCTAATATATTTATGTTATGCATTTAAAAGTTTTGCTCCGAGAAGAGGTTCACGGCTCAGAACGATTTAGAATCGTTGATCTTGAGGATTGCAGAGTTTAGTGTCCCAGGAGGCCACCGAGGTGTCTCTCCCAAACCCTACTAAAAGCCAACCTTTTACAACTAGATGCTGTTTCACCTTCTCCTAACAAATTTTGGCGGCACTGGGCCTGCCTCCCCTCCTGGGATCTAGCCCCTGGCATGAGTAGGGGATGCTCCGCCAGCCAGGGCATCCTCTTTCCGGGGCCCAGGCCCCGGCATGCCCTGCCGTTCACACCACGCTCAGGTCCTGCCAGCCGTGCTGGCAGATCAACATGTTGTCCCTGGGTTCCCTGTAGGCATTTGCTTTTGTGACTCCTGATCTAAGTCCCTCCACCCATTTTCCAGGGGTCAGAGCTGTGGCCTGTGAAGCGGGAGCCAGGATCACAGAGCTGAGTTAGTGGCACCCACAGAATCACCCCTGGGCCCCTACTGCTCCCTGGGCAGGTTGCCTCCCTCTTGCTCCAGAGGAGTCCTCAGGGAGGGGGTCTAGCTGCAGATCCTTAGAGAGCCGCCATGGGGTCTCAGATGATCACTGCACTATCCCAAGCCTTAATTCCCTTGTCTGTAAAATGGGTATGATTTTACCCAGTGTGGAACAAAGCACAAAATTTAAGGAGGTTCACTGGCCTCATCCCGGATGTTCCCTTCTGTCCAGCATGTAATGAGGCCCATAGGAAAGAAATCCACATGGGTGTGGGAGGAGTCGTGTCCATGTGCTGTGCCCTCTTCAGCACACCCCAGCCCCAGCATCTTTCTGCAGAGCAGAACTTGCCCCCCACCCTCTTCAGCTCCCTTGTCCCTCCCTACTGACCTGTGTCCCTGCCCTGGACTGGCAGCCACATACATCTGGATGTGTTCACCCACCGGGAGGGAGAGTGTGACTTGCTGCAATCCTAGTAGGAAATAATTTGGCCACAGACTCTATTAGAATCTTAAGTGTCCTTTGACCCAGAAATCCCACTCCTAGCCCTCCACCTACTCGGCTGAAAGCTGGGGGATATTTATAAGAGGAAACTGGCTGCAGCCTTGAAGGTGAAAGGAGATTAGAATCAGCTAAGGGCCCATCCTGAGGAAAGGAACGGGATAAATTGTGGCCCCGCCATCCTGTGAATTCTACCGAGTACCCACTCATTACGGGGCAGCAGTGTACATTCCACTTGGAAAGTGCTCCACGATGGGCTGATGAGTGATGAAAGCAAGACGCAGGCCGGCATTCAAGTGCAATGCCACTGCCGGCTAAAAATAAAGCAGCATGTGTGTGTCACCGGGGAGAACTATTAGCTCTCCCCGTCCCTCTGGGGTGGAAAGGGCCCCTTTTCCCCACCACAACCTCCATGTTGACCGTGAACCTGCTCTTAGACCCCTGCAGAGTATTGGGTGGGACTCCGGGGTGGGAGAGCTGGTCTGGGGAAAGCAGCCGCTGCCCTGTGACAGGTCGTGTGTCTCCCACCCTGTGTATACAGATGCACCGTGGGACTGAGATCAGACAAGTCAGCCAAGGTGCACAGTGCGCTGGTCTCTATAGTTACCGGGGCAGGATGAGATGGGATCTCATTTCTCACTTTATATTTTCCTCAAGTGATGGGGGAATGACACACATCTTTAACAGTGGCGGAAAGGTGGGATTACCGGGGGTGGGAGGGACATCGCAGAATAATAGGATTACTGGAATATTACTTTTTTTAAGGCAAGCATGAAACAAAGTTTATTGAGGAAGAGAAAGAAAGGTTTAAGGGTAAGAAAGTTTACAAAGCAAGATGCAGTCACTACAGACAGCAAATGGGCCTCCATCGCCAAGGCAAGCAGGCAAAGAGGCAGGGGAACATAAGTTTTAAAGTGGCCTAGTCTGTCTCCTTAGATGGGTATACCATGGCACACACTGAGATTTTCACTCTATTAACAGTGGCTTCCTGGGAATGGGATGGGGAAGGGGGAGGGGGAGGGCATGCACTCTGAAATGGGGGTGCCAAATCACAGCATGCAGCATTGGGCTCAGGACTTGGCACCTGTAAAGAGTCCTCAACAAATGTTAGTGCTTGGTGAAACAAGCAGAATGGTCTATTTTGTTGAATGAATATGGTGGTTCAGGGATCAATTCTAAGATTTGTGTAGCAAAAATACATTATCGGGCAGCGCCTGCGGCTCAGCGAGTAGGACACCAACCCCATGTACTGAAGGTGGCGGGTTCAAACCCGGCCTCGGCCAAACTGCAAAAAATAAAAAACTAGCTGGGTGTTGTGGCGAGCACTTTAGTCCAAGCTACTCGGGAGGCCGAGGCAAGAGAATTGCCTAAGCCCAGGAGTTGGAGGTTGCTGTGAGCTGTGTGACGCCATAACACTCTACCTAGAGTGATAAAGTGAGACTCTGTCTCTACAAAAAAAAAATACATTATCGTTAAAACCAAACTGGCAAGACAAAGTGGCTCACCCCTGTAATCCAAGCACTCTGGGAGGTCAAGGCAGGTGGATTGGCTGAGCTCTCTGGTTCAAGATCAGCCTGAGCAAGAGTAAGACCCTGTCTCTACTAAGAAAAAGAAAAACTGGCTTAGTGCCTGTAGTTCAGTGATTCAGGGCATCTGCCATATACACCTGGGCCTGCTAAACAACAATGACAACTACAACCAAAAAATAGCTGGGCATAGTGGTGGGCACCTGTAGTCCCAGCTACTTGGGAGGCTGAGGCAAGAGAATCCCTAAAGCTCAAGACTTAGAGGTTGCTGTGAGCTGTGACACCACGGCACTCAACCAAGGGTGACACAGTGAGACTCTGTCTCTAAAAAGAAAAAAAAGAAACAATTAGAAAAACTGAGCCCAAGAATTAGACGTTGCTGTGAGCTATGATGGTACAGCGCTCTATCCAGGGCAATAGCTTAAGGCTGTCTCAAAAAAAAACTAAACTAAATTTAACTCTTTTTTTACAATGGACAATTCAGGACATTATACATTTTTAAGAAACAATTCTCTCAGCCTCATCCTGTGGGCCTCCTTTTTCTCCTGGGTCACTGGCCTCCCCTCTGAGTCTCCCATCCTTGTTCGTGCACATGTGTTTATGGAGCTCTTATTATGCGCCAGGCACACGCACAGGTGGTAGAGATATCACGGCACACAGAACAGACCAAATTCCCTGTCCCTGGGGAATTTAATTCTGAGGACAATAGACAGTGAACAAATACATTAAATACTTAGGAGGTGACACATTCCGTGGAGAGAAATAGGGATGAGAAGAACAATCAGAAACGTGGGGTGGGGGCAGCACCTGTGGCTCAAAGGAGTAGGGTGCCAGCCCCATATGCAGGAGGTGGTGGGTTCAAATCCAGCCCTGGCCAAAAACTGCAAAAAAAAAAAAAAAAAGAAGAAGAAGAAGAAGAAGAAAGAAAGAAAGAAAAAGAAATGGGGGGTGAAGAGCGAGTCACGTGTTTAAATTGGTCAGCGGGGAGGGTTTGGGGCAAAGCCCTGAAGTTAAACAGGAAAACAAGCCATGCTGGTATCTAGGGCGGGGAAGGCTTTTCCAGGCAGAGGGAACAGCGAATACAAAGGCTTGGAAACTTGAGAGACTACCTTACAATTGCATGGAGGTTCATGCAGCTGGAGCAAACTGTGGGGGGGGGGGGTGAGAAATGCCTGTGGAGAAGTTGGCGCTCTGTCAGGGACAGCCTGTGCTCCATGCCACCGAGGGAGCTGGGGAAAGTGACTTTGGATGGGTGGCTGGAGGCAGGGCCTGGTGACGAGGCTGTAGCAGGATTATTCCAATGTCTAGCCCCCTGGTCACACTGCCACCTCTCTCTCTCAACTCCCCTTCTGCCTCTCTCATAGAAGGCCAGCTATGATTGCACTTAGGGCCCATAAATTCCTAACTAATTTTCTCATCTCGAAATTCTTTTTTGAGACAGAGTCTCACTCAGTCACCCTGGGTTGAGTGTCATGGCATTTTCACACCTCCCAGCAACCTCAAATTCTTGGGCCCAAGTGATCCTCTTGCCTCAGCCTCCCAAGTATCTGGAACTACAGGCGCCCACCACAAGGTCCAGCTAGTTCTTCTATTTTTTTTATTTTTTTTTTATTTTTGGCACAGACAGAGTCTTGCTCTTGCTCAGGCTTGTCTTGAACTCCTGAGCGCAAACAGTCCACCCTCCTCAGCCTCCCAAAGTGCTAGGATTATAGGCATGAGCCTCTACTCCTAGCCTCTATCTCAAAATCCTTAAGCACATCTGCAAAGACCATTTTTCCACATAAGATAATGTTTAGGGCTTCCAGCAATTAGGACCCGACACCTTGGGGGCTTTTATTCAGCCTGCCACAGAGGTGACAGGTAGATTGCCTGGACCTGAGAATCATGCCAGCCAGCGCCTCCCACCCCCGCGTGGTCCTTGCTGGCCTCCTCATGTCCAAGTCCACTGGCTGGACCCAGTCCTCATCTCAGCTGCTCGGTAACAGCACAGCTCTCCTGGTTCTCCTCCAACCACCGCTACTCCGTCTCAGAGACCTGAGGCTCAGCCCTGGGGACCAGCCAAGTCATGACTTTATATCCACCTACATGTCAGTGACTCCAGCCCAGACCTCTGTCCCCAGCATGAAGCCCAGAAACCCCACTTGGGCTCTGCATCTCCACCCAACATCTAGGAGGACGCTCAACCCCACAGGGGTTCTTCCTGAACTGCGCCCACTCCCACTCCACCTGCCGCCACACTCACTCCATGTGTGGTGACTCAGGCCAAGAACCTGGGAGTCACCCAACTCCTCCTGCCCTCTCACACCCCCTGTCCACCCCACCAGGATGGCCTCTTGGCGTAGCCATCACTACACACTCATATCTTCTTCCAGCTCAACACCCCTCACTGCTAGTCCCAGCTGCCTGCTTTCACCTAGATTTGGCAACAGTTTCCTTGAAGAGCAGTGAGCCTTTTGGAAGGTAGACCAGATGACACCATTTCCCCCAGAGAGAAAGTCTCTACTCTCCCTCTGGCTTCGTCTACCTATGTCTCTTTTCTCTTCTTGCCCCTCTCCACTCACACACTTTGCTATTCTTGGAATCTGCTAGGCCCATTTCTTCCTCAGGGCCTTTGCACTGGCTGTTCCCCTTCCTTGGAATACTCTTCCCACCAATATCCCCATGACTGTTCCCCAGAGCCCTTAAAATCCTTGCTCAAGTGGCATCTTCCCAATAAAACCTATCCAACCCCATTACAATTCTCAATGCCACGCCATCAAGATTCCTCTCACCCAGCTCTATTCCCCCAAGATAGTTACCTTGTGACGTATGTCACTTGCTTACTCTTGCTTCTGCTACACTGCCATCCTAAGATAGAACGTGGAAATGTTTGGTGATTTTGTGTTTTTGAGCGTAGAATAGTGCCTGGCACACAGTAGGCGCTCAATGAATGTTTGTTGAATGATTCACTGAGTGAGGGCTGAGGCAGTGGCAGGAGATCAGGATGACTTTGGGAGTCTAACTCCAGGCAGGGAGCTCGCCATCTCCAAGGAGGGGACAGAGCAGGCACAGCTCAGGTTTGAAACAACTCAGGACAACTGGCTCCCCGGAACAAGAGCTCAGAGAGAGAGAGTTCTGGCTGTGCAAAGGATTCTAGCCTAAATGACAGACTGAAGCTGAAAGCGCATCCTTCCAGCCCTCCCCCAGAGACAGGCGTACCTGGGTTTGAATCCCGGCTCCTCCCATTACTGACTATGAGACTTTGGGTGGGATCCCTGGCTACGCCTCAGTTTCCTCATCTGTAAAATGGGGACAGTCACTGTATTGTATCCACACCAGGTTGCTGAGAGAATTAAATTAGATAATACTCAGAGCACTGGGCATGTGGCAGATGCTCCTGTCCTCTTTCCGAAGGCAGGTGGAGGGCCCCAGGGTACTTGGCCTCAAGACTACAGTTCACCTGCAAGCCCCAGACTCCTCAGGTTGTGCTGACCCCCTTTCTCAAAGGGTCCAGCGCCAGCTCTGCCTCGTCCCTTCCATAGTTACAGCAGGTTCCAGCCACTTTTGAGCCTGAGTTAATGGGCCTCTGACCCATTTTTCTAGCAGACTCATTACTTCTCATCTAGCCGCGAAGACGCCGCAGCTGATTGGCAGAGAAACTTTCTCAGCTGGGAAGGGATGAGGGATGTAGGTCAGCTGCCTGCTGTGAGTGAACCCTGGCCTCAGCAGCCAAGAGCAGAACCCGGGCAGGCAGAATGAATTCCCCGGGACAGGGCCCACCAGGGGGACGGAGTCACTGTGTACCCCTCCACTCAGCCTTGTCTGGCTTCCATGCGGTCCCATTCCAACCACCCAGTGTGCAGGCTGTAAGAGAAAGGGGGGACCCCAGGCATTTCCTCCCTGCAGGGAACCTGACGCTTCCAGCTCATGTGTTTCATGAGGGAATCACAGCCAGTAGGTTAAATAAGAGGCTTTACAGGGCACCCCAAGCCCGATCTGTATGTGGGAAGCACCTCTCCCAGGAAGGCACATTTGAATTGTGCAGACAGTGGAGAAAGATGGGGGCCTAGGCCACTTTACACAGCAGGGTGATGTGGGACAAAGCCACCAGGCTGCATTCCCCAGGGACAGTCCAGTCATTGCCCCACTGTGGACCGCAGTTTCCCCACCTATTGAATGAGGGTTCTGAGTAGCTAATCCCCAGTTGTGCTGTCCAAGAGGGCAGCCGCTGGCAACACGTGGTGACTGAGCGCTGAACATGTGGCTAGTCTTATAAGTATAAATAAAACCCACACCAGAGTTTTAAGACTTGGTACAAAACAATCCCAAGGGCGTAAAATATTTCACGAATAAGTTTTTCATTTGATTACGTGTTGAACTGATAATATTTTAGAAATACTGAGTTAAACAAAATAACTATAACTATTAAACAGCCCCCAGACCCATCACCTTGGCCTCAGCTCTCGTCTCCAGCCTCATCTCATCTTTGCCCCACCCCTCCCGGATCAAGCAGCCCCAGCCCCTCCAGCCTCGTTCAGCTTCCCAAATGTACCATGATCTGTCCCACCCTAGGGCTTTTGTCCATGCTGTTCCTCCAGCCTAAAATGCCTATCCCTTGACTGTCGCCTGGCTACCACTGACTCATCTCTCATAGCTCAGCTCTAAGTCATTTCCTCTGGGAAGTCTCCCTTGATGAATCATGAGGTAACAATGATGATGATGATACTGATAAAATAATGATGATTAAAACAATAGGCATGGCTCGGCGCCTGTGGCTCAACGGGCTAAGGCGCCAGCCACGTATACCTGAGCTCGTGGGTTCGAATCCAGCCCAGGCCCGCCAAACAACAACGATGGCTGCAACAAAAAAAAACAATAGGCAGCCTTTGGGGGCCGTTACACGTGCTGGAAACACACTAAGCGCTTTGCAAGTTATTCATTCCATTAAACCTCATCGCACACCTGCGAGGCGGGGACCTTCATTGTGTCCACATCACTGAAGCACAGAAAGAGGAAGCCGTTTCCCCGGGGTCACACAGGAGCCCTCACTTTGTGACCCAGATCTCAAGCACACCCAGAATCACAGGCTTCTCCCTCACAGCGTAAGGCAGCACCATGCCATGGCTGACTTTATCAGCCACTTACCACATTCCAGGCACAGTTAAAAGATGTTGGACAAGTAAGTACACGAACTCATCCTAGGAAAAGTGCTACATACCTACTGCTGAATGCCACTATGGTTGCCTTTGAAGTTCTCCCCTTGGGAAGCTAGCCACCATCCACAGCGCCTACTTCGCCCTTCAAATCACTTTCGGAACGCTTTTTCTGGAATGGTCATCGGAGCTGTCATTCTACAGGTCTAACCATTAAGTTCGTGAACTCGTCCTAAGAAAAGTATCTTGGAGGGTGGACGAGGCTCCAGCGTCAGTGCACAGCTTCCCCAGGGGAGTACTTGGAAGGTGACCACGGTGATGTGCGCCAGTGGTGTAGGTAGCACTTTTTCTTTGTGAACTTAATTGTCCAACCTCGTATCTTCTGAGCCTTGTCATGGTTGTATTTTTACATTTCTTTGTAGAATATTTGCTGTCTGACAGTCCAAGTTGTTCACATTCTTAGTCGTACCCTGCTTCATTTATACCCACAACAGAATATCGGTTAAGAACAGGAAGCCTGGCTCAGCACCTGTGGCTCAATAGGCTGAGGCGCCAGCCACGTACACCTGAGCTGGCGGGTTCGAAGCCAGCCCAGCCAAACAACAATGACGGCTGCAACGAAAAAATGGCCGGCCGTTGTGGCGGGCACCTGTAGTTCCAGCTACTTGGGAGGCAGAAGCAGGAGACTCCCTTGAGCCCAGGAATTGGAGCTGTGATGCTACAGCACTCTATCCAGGGTGACAGCTTGAGGCTCTGTCTCAAAAAAAAAAAAAAAAAAGGAACAGGAAGCCTGAGGACAAGGATGTTGAAACACAAGTTAACGAGCGTCCCTGAAATGACAGCAGTTCACTGTAGGCACTTCCTGGTCCCTTGCACCCGTGCTGTCTGATCAGAGTCCTTATAAAGCACATCTATATGCTTCCAGCACCTCAAAGCCAATTATACGGAGAGGAAATACAGAGATGAGAACAACGAATTTGACTTTTCACTTACTGGAGGGGAGGAAAGGCTATTTCCACCATCATGTGCTCCTGGAGAAGGTCTTGCCAACCCTGGCCCCAAGTCTTTTGTCCTATTTATAGTCAATTTGAAACAAAAGCTTAAAATCCACCAATCATCCAGTGGTTTTTATTTTAGGCACAAAAGACAAAAATCCCAAACATCAGGCGATGAAAGCAGTTTTTGGAAGACTCAGAAGATTAAAGGTTAACCTAAAATTTCATATGCCTTTGTTCCCCCCAATCAAACATGATTCCAAGATGTATTTGTCAACAAACTGTGCCATTTAGGGCATAATTTATTCAAAATAAATGAATTGTGTGTATCTCTTTTTTGAGGGGCAGGATTTTTAAAAAATGTCTTTTTCTGCATTAAACATGAACTTGGTAATACCATCTTTAGCAGTATGCCGATCTAAATAATTAACTACTTTTGAACATATACCATATGAAAGAAAGAAATGAAATAAATTACAGATCTTCTAAGAGGATCGGGAAGATTATTTTTATCATGAATGGGGAGTGCTTGTTTTACCATAAATGGGCCCCCCCTCGAAGGTCCCTCGGGAGAAAGGACCCTGCAGAGGGAATGCCACTGGCCATTTTGTGTCTGGTCACTCAGGGAAGGTCTCCTGCCTCTCAGACTGGATGGGACTTTATCCTTAATCCTACATACAACACACTGCACCCCAGCCGCTGGCCTGGAGGAGCTCTCCCACTCACAGCCTGCCACTCCCCCCCTCCACTCTCACTCCCTGCTGGCCATGTGCTTGGTCCTGAGGTTCCCTCACCTCCTCCAGGAGAGCCTCTCCGGACACCACCACCATCCCCCCCCATCCCATCCCCCGCCTTGTCGATCTGCAGTACCTGCTGAGTGTGGTTCCATAACTGGGCCCGGACCTCTCTTCGCCTCTGCCTCTGGGCTGTGGCCTCCTCCAGAGCTTGTCTCCATCCTGTGCCTCTCTAAGCCCCCCTTCTCCAGCCCAGGGGAGGAGTTCACTGCAAACGGAGGCCCTGTCAGCCCTCAGCACCTGCAGGGCTGGGGTCGCTCCTGAGTTAGACACATCTCCTTCCAAAGTAAGAAGGTCCCTGTGTCCAACCAGGCCACAAGGGTGACAGAGGCCTGGGTGGAGCTGTAAATCCTAGAGAGAACTCAGGCAAGTTGCTTCACCCCCCGGGCCTCGGTGTTCCCATCTATCAAATGGGAGAAGAGTCCCTGCCTGGGAGGCTCCCAGAGCCAGAAGTCAGCCTGGCCAGGTGTGCTCACCAGCACTAGAGGCATCTGGGTCTGACTTTGGCTCCAAATTTCATCCCTCTCTGCCCAGACCAAGCAGCTAGCACTTTTCACCTGGCTCCCCGCAGCCATCTGCCCCACCCGCAGTCTGCCCTGGATCCAGAAGGGCAACCCGATTGGGTCTGTGCCACTCCTCACTCCCACCTCTCCACAGTCCCCCATCTCCTGACATAGGACCAAAGCACCCTTTAAACACTTACCCATGCCGACCTAGCGAGACCACCTGGCTCCACGCTCTGCACACCCCTATCTTCCCCCATGCTCAAACTGAAATATGAGTCTTTTATTTCCACAAACCTACCAAGCTTTTCCTCACCTCTGAGACTCAGCACATGTGTTCCCCATCATCAAGCCTCCTCTGCCCCACCTCCAACTCTCAGCCTAACACCTCAGCCCCTCCCCAAGGCCTTCCCTAGGGGCACCCCCAACACCCTGGACTTTCATTGCACAGGTTTTGATGGATAATTAATCGATTTACTCGCTGACTTAGGGTCTGTGTCATCCCCAAGGTTCCTGCTGCTTTCCTCATACCTGAGACAATGCCTGGCGCATAGTAGATGCTCAAGAAATATTTGTTGAATGAACAGCCAGGGCACTCCCATGAAGGTCTTGATGCATTATTTATAAATAGCAAAACACAGGCCAGGTGCAGTGACTTACACCTGTAATCCTAGCACTCTAGGGGGCTGAGGTGGGAGGATCCCTTGAGCTCAGAAGTTCAAGACCTGCCTAAGATGGGCGGTGCCTTGTGGCTCATTGAGTAGGGCACCGGCCCCATATACCGAAGGTGGCGAGTTCAAACCCAGCCTCGGCTGAACTGCAAAACAAAAATAGCCGGGCGTTGTGGCGGGCACCTGTAGTCCCAGCTTCTCAGGAGGCTGAGGCAAGAGAATCGCCTAAAGCCCAGGAGTTGGAGATTGCTGTGAGCTGTGTGATGCCACAGCACTCTACTGAGGGCGATAAAGTGAGACTGTCTCTACAAAAAAAAAAAGACCTGCCTAAGCAAGGCAAGACCCCGTCTCCACTAAAAGTAGAAAAATTATCCAGGCATTGTGGTTTACACCTATAGTCTCAGCTACTGGAGAGGCTGAGGCAGGAGGATCGCTTGAGCCCAAGAGTTTGAGGTTTCTGTGAGCTAGGCTAATGGCACGGCACTCTAGCCTGGATGACAGTAAGACTCAGCTCAAAAGAAAAAAAAACACAAAACATAATCACAGTTAACCATTGGCCTGAGGAAGTCCTCTGCAGCATGGCCTTGGTCAAATCCCAGACCCTCCTCATTGCCCTCCAGAGCCACCCAGGACAGACTCACTTCACTCACCTCAGCTACTCTGGCCAAGGACAAGCCACGAGCAAAGTGTGTTTTCTTAAAAAGCATAGAACAAATCACTAACCTGACCTCAATTTGTGGGAACATGATTAAATCTGTAACTAACTGCCACCTCTTCAAATGCCACCATGCCAAAGAGACCTCCAGGGGTCTGATTCTCCCGTGCCTCGTTTTGTAAAATGGGGATAATTTCACCCTCCCCTGCCCCCAAGGATGTGAGAACATAGGAAAAGATGCTTGCACACTGCCTGGTGGGTGTCAGCCCTTGGGAGCCACGTTAGTCTCTCTCTTGTCCCATCTCCTCCTCAAATCAGGGAAACTGTGGAATGCAGACTATGTTTCTAGGTATTCAGAACCAATTACCAAGCTTCTGCGGTGTCTGGCTACCTCTTGAGGACATCAAGAGTCTTAATTAATTATAATCTGAAAGGGTTTGATGTTCCAGAAATAAAAAGGCATGAGGGAGCCCAGACTATTTTCAGGAACATTAATTATTTAATGGACATTAGTCGTAGAAAATTGGGACTGTTAAATATATGTTAAAGATTAGGAGCACTATGATTATTTTAACCCTAAGTTCCATTCTCTCTCACCTACCATCAAGAAAAGGCTCTTGGTCTATCAGAAGGAAGAGAAGGTTCTAGTCTGTGCTGTGCCATGGATTTGCTGTGTGACCTTGAGCAGGTCACTGCCTCTCTCTGGCCCCAGTTGCATCATCTGTTTGGGTCTATACTCGATGACTCCCCAGGTGCCCAGGTCCTGACAAGAGTAATTTTAAAATGTCCCATCCTGTGCCCCACTATTGAGGTTCTCATATAATAGGTCTGGGATGGGCCCCAGAATCTACATTTCAACAAAACTCATGAAGCTGTCTCCAGAGGTCTTTGGGCCACACTCCAAAGAGATCTGGCTATGACCCTGGGACATCCACAGGGGACCCTTCAGATATTTGCACATGAAAAATATCCAGGTTTATTAGCTGCTTCCATGCTGAAAGGTCATATTAAACTATATTAAATGAATTCTCCCAGGCCTTGATTTTGCTCCTCATCGAAGTTCATGTGGTTAATCCTGGGGTCAAAAACATAAAAATGTCCTCTTGTAATTAGCTGCTAATCAGTTCACCACAGTGACTCCCCAAGGAGAAATCATAATTCTTATCCACGGGAACTGGAGGTGAAACATACACATAGCTCAGCTCTCTGCAGAGAAACTGCATATGAAGTTTCCCTGAGCACAGAGAGGAGAAGCTTGCATCTGTAAGCCTGGGAGCTGGAAGTCATCCACCCATCTGTCCAGCCATCCAGCCATATATTCATTTATCTATCCATTTATCCATTGACCCATCCATCCATCATTCTTCTATCTACCCATCAATTCATCTCTCCATCCATCCATCTATCCATATATTAAGTTAGATGGCTGATAAGTGGCAGAGATGGGTTTCAACTCAAGAGTTTCCAGTTCCCTGGGATGCTCAACTCTGACCTCTTGGTTGGTCTTCTTCCCTAAGGAGATGCATAAGGAACAGGTGGAAAGGCCCCTGAAGCACCACTCTACCTGAAGGCAGGGGCCTGAACTGTTAGATCTAGAGTTTCTACAGTCATATGAAAGTATAATAAGCCACAGTTCAAGAGCTGAACGTGCCTTTTATTCACAATTGGCAGTGAAGAGACGGTTCATTAGATATCTAATGATTGATTTAAAAATTCTTATTGAAAGAATGATATGTATATTCAGAATCAGCTTGCACTGCAATCCCCTAAAAACAACTTATGACAGGAATTCATACATAATTGTTATCAGTGCAGTCGGCTTGTAGGAATATTCCAAGCATTTAATTGACTTTTAAAAGAATAGCTACAATAAGCTAATTAAATATCAAGTTAGGGAATGTGTTAATTGATATTTAATAAGGATGTCAATTGATGTCTAACTAGCCAATATGTCTTTTAAAATATGTCAATTAGATACTCAAAGATCCATTTCAAGGGGATTAGAAGTTAAATGCGCTGAGGATGTAATTTGTTAATTTTTTTAAAATTACAAATTGCAACCCTCCGTGCTGACTTTCTCTGGATCGTAGAGCCATTTGTAAACCGCCTTGCCTTGGTCTCCAGGCTAGCTCTGCATACTGATCCGTAGAACTGGAGCGGATTTTGTTGGGTGCTTTCCAACATCTGTATAAAAATAGACTCCAGAGAGGGTGAATGAACCCTATCCAAGTTCCCCATCAAGTCAGATATATACATCATTTGCCTCCATGTACCATGACTGATTTTATTAATAAATGGTCACACACAAAGGCTCACGTGCAGGGCCAGTGCATGGAGTATTTATCCTGCCTGGTCACACTGACCCCTACCCTGCCCTGGGACAGGATGGGGGGCTTTAAAGGCACAATCCCCCTTCCTTCCCCAACAAGATTCTTCTCACACCTGGATATCACCATACCTGAAACTGCACAGGTCAGGACCTTTCCTATCCGTCTGTTCCCTGGTCACAGTAAAGACAGCCGAGTCAGGAGAGTCTTGTGCAATTTGGAACCAATAGCAGATCTCAGCTGTCTCCCAAATATGCTCACCAAACAAGAACAATAGTGCCTTTACATTGTCTTATTCATCTAACATTGACTGTGTGCCAATATGGGCCAGGCACCTGCCAGGAGCTGAGGAACCAGCTGTGGATGCTTCCCTCATGGACCCCACAGTCCAGAGGGGCAGAATCAACACAAGTGACTCCAAGGTCACTGGGGTCACGTTCATGAAAAGTTTGGCAAGTGATGGAAGCCCATGAAGGGGCCTGATCTGGTCTGGGGGCTCAGACGAGGTTCCCAGAGGAAGTGATATTTGAGTCAAAATTGAAAGATGCCTCTGTGGTAGCAACCCGCCAAGGGGGTGGGAGTAGGAGGGAAGACCATTCTAGGAGGAGGGGAGAGCCTTTACGATGGCTCTGAGATGAGAGGACATGTGGCGGGTCAGTCTGAGTGGAAGACAGCTGAAGGCCATCTGCAAGATGTGAATTGTGGGCTGGTTCTCTATGGCTGCTTAACAAGCTGTCTTCGCAACTGGCAGGACCCTCATGAAATGTAAGCTCTGCACAACTGCACTCAAAATCTCAGCAGCGTGAGTTCTGAATTCTGAGAAAATGATTCTAAAGTTTCATCCAGTGAAAATCAACCTGCGGAAATAGGCCCCAAATGCTTTGCAAAATGAGAGTATTGAGAGAGAGAGAGAGACTGACTTCGTCCAATGGTCAAAGGTCCTCCACAAAAGTGGACTGGATTTCTGTCTTTCAGGCACATCCACTCTGCTGCACACCAGCCACCAGGATGCAGAGAATGCAGAGGGGACAGCGCATTTGATGCAACGACCCGGCTGAGCCAGTCTGAGGCCTAGCTTCACCTCTCTGAGCCTCTGCTTCCCCTGATAGTTCTAGGGCTACAGTGTCCTAAGCCCTACTGCAGGATGACCAGGTCAGACAGCTTCTAGAATAGCTTTTTTGTGGACCCCGAATCATGCTGACATGCTACCTGTCATCATAAATAGTTATGATGACAGGCAGACGATAGCATCACAAGGGAGGGCTGATAAGGTCTCCACATGATCTCATAGGAATGGGACCTTATGATCACAAGCATGGGTTTCAGAATCAGGCAGGTCAGGGTTCAAGTTCTGGATTTTGCTAACTGGTTGCCCCCGAGAATGTTTCTCAGCCAGTCAGAGGAAGCTGGGAGACAGGCACTAAGTCAGTTTGTCCCACCCCAGAGGTGGAATTGCTGGGTGGTTCAGCTTGCCCAATATCAAATGAAGATCCCAAAACAGGGACAAAGAGCCCAGCACTCAGGATCAATCAACAAAGAGGCTGGCTCCTCGTCCTCCCAACCAGAAGGGAAAACCATCCTCACTTCCAGTTGCAGTTCTAAGAGATGCTTATTCAGTTACCAATAACAACGGTTGCTATGGATATGGGCGGTCCAGCCTGCCTGCCAGGAATTACACTCAGGCCAGGCCAGATTAGCTACCTCCACATTCTTTCCCAACCAAGGAGGTAGCCTCAGCTCCAGCTCTCTCCATTACCTGGTCAGGCGTGTTTTTCTGCTTCATTTTTCCTTCTTCATTCTGTCACATCTCACTATCTGAAAGTTAATTGAGATACTGGGCAAAGGCATGGAAAGTCTTAAGGACCATCTCTAAGCCTTTGGAAAGTCAGAGGACAGTTTATATTCCACCCAGAGGTGGAATGCATCTAGCTTATATTGGCACGGCGCTGGGGGGCTGATGAAGGGGGGTGAAGAAGCTATGTAGGCTCGGGGCCATAGCAGGGCCTCTGGGTCCAGGATGGCTTCAGGGGTCTGTGCTGGGGAAAGGCTGGGGCAGACGAGGGTGTGTCCAGGCATAGCTGACTGGATGGCCAGCTGGAAACAGTCCACCAGGAGGGATGGTAAGGACCATACTTGAAGGGGACTCAGCTCCTCCAAGCTCTTGAGAAAAGGCAGTTAAATTAGAAAAGAAATCAGAATGTTAAAAGTAAAAGGAACCAGTGGCAAACTCTCTTCACAGGGAAGAAATTGAAACCTTCAAAGGAAATGGGGTTTAACCGCAGCCCCCCCAGTCTCATGCCCAGGAATCTCAACTCTTCGTCTCCTCCCTGCAGCATAAATTCGGATGGTGCCTGGACGTTCCTCAGTGTGAGCAGAGCTTCCTAGCAATAAGAGCTGTCTGCTGAGGTAGGTAATGAGCTCCCTGTCACTGCAGGAGCACAATCAGAGGTCAGAAACAGCGTGTTTCAGAGATGGTTTCAGCCTTGGAGGCCCATCTTCTTTGGACTCTGTGATTCCAGAATGAGTAGTGGTGTCTCCAGCTCATTTCAAAGCAGCATACCCCAAACCCCAGCAGCCTGGGTCCTTCAGCTGTCCTGCTCCGCTCCCAAGGCTAGGCATCAAAATGGAAAGTGGAAATGCTTTCTCAGCTCATGCAGCTAGTTAAGCTATCTGTCCAGCCTCCTGCATGGGGCCTGGCCCAGACAGCTACTCAAAGACCTACTGAAAGGGCACCCACATGTGTGAGACAGAGGCAAAGGGGGAAATAAGAGCCTTTCCAAAAGTCTAATGGGAAAAAGACAGACAGACAGTGGCCCCAGCAGCTCTCACGGTCTGCAGTCCAATTTAGAAGACTATATGGTATAGATCGGACCGGGGCTCTATCTAGTGTGCTCTCAGCTCCCAGCAGTGTGAACTTGGGAAAATCTCCTAATGTCCCTAAGGCCTGCTTTCCTCAAGCCAACAAACCTGTTAATAACGCAGATTTGTTATGACAATTAGGAGAATGCAGGAAAGCACCCAGTGCAGTGCCGGTGATAACAGACGCTTGTAGTTTTGCTTCAAAGTAATGGAGACGGGAGGTGCTAGAGGGAGAGGTGATGAAAAACATTGACCTTGAGTTAATAATTAAAACCAAGATCCCTTAGAAGGGTACAAGTGAAACTTACTGAATGCGGAATATAAAGGACTTTACACAATAACCAAGAAAATGCCATGAAGGCCATGTTAACCAGTTTGATGAAAATATTTCAGAATGTATATGAAACCAACACACTGTACCCCATGATTGCACTAATGTACGCAGCTATGATTTAATAATAAAAAAAAAAAAAACAAGGCTCGGCGCCTGTGGCTCAATGGGCTTAGGTGCCAACCACGTACACCTGAGCTGGTGGGTTCGAATCCAGCCCAGGCCCGCCAAAACAACAATGACGGCTGCAATCAAAAAATGGCCGGGCGTTGTGGCGGGCACCTATAGTCCCAGCTACTAGGGAGGTGGAGGCAAGAGACTCGCTTGAGCCCAGGAATTGGAGGTTGCTGTGAGCTGTGATGCCACAGCACTCTATCCAGGGTGACAGCTTGAGGCTCTGTCTCAAAACAAACAAAAAAACAAACA
>CAUYON010143482.1:0-53352 GCA_963573935.1 Arctocebus calabarensis | reverse complement strand
GCCGAACTGCATCAAAAATTAGCCGGGCGCTGTGGCGGGCGCCTGTAGTCCCAGCTACTTGGGAGGCTGAGGCAAGAGAATCGCTTGAGCCCAAGAGCTGGAGGTTGCTGTGAGCTGTGACTCAACAGCACTCCACCGAGTGTGATAGAGTGAGACTCTGTCTCCACACACACACAAAAAAAGGTCATTTCATACTTAACAGCTATTTTCTAGTTGTTTTGTAGATCCTTTCTTTCTATTTTACTGCCTTCCTTTGTGGTTATTTTTTGTATTACCATGTTTTTGTTCCTTGTGTTTTATTTTTAGTGTTTTCTCTTCTATGGGTTACTTCACAAACCTATTGCCTATTAGATAAAGCCCCAGATTCTCATCCTAGCACTTAAGGTTTCTCAAACTCTGGTTTTAGTTTAACTTTCCAGTTTCATTTTCCATTCTACAAAAATAGTTCCACTCACTTGCCTCTTCCCTCTCAACTAACTTGTGCAGTCTCTTTGAAATTTCCCCTTTTCTTTTCATCTGAGCAAAATTCTTTCTTCCTTCAACATTACAGCTGAGATGTTTGTTATATCTTCCATGATGCTTTCCATCATGTTCCCTCTCTATGTTTCTACAGTATTTCAAGACTGTGCTTTTTACTTTGTTATATTTTTATTTCTTTAGCATGTACATATTGGAGTATATAGTGTAGTCTTTTTTGTGACATATATTCTCTTTCCTTCTTAGGTTATAACATAGTAGAATGCAGAGACTGACGTTTATTGATATACTTATGTATGTAGTAGGCCTGTGATACACATTGATTGAATGATGATTTTTTTAAAAAACTGTCATTTGTGTAACAGAAAAGGAGATGATAAATTAGAAAAGGATAAAATTATAAATAAGTCTATTAGGGGTATATCTTCACTTCTTCCAAAGATGCTTCTTTATTTGCTGAGTTGGTGTGTACGTGCTGATCTTCAAACTAGAAGACTTTCTTAGTACTTTTGTTTTGCAGGTGAGATGTATAAAAGTGCAGAAAATAAGATATGTTTGGAACAACTTAGAAGGACAGTTCCAAAAAATTGGGTAAGTTGATTTAGTAAGTGCATCCAGAGAAGAAAAATGTTATCTCAAAAATATGGCTGCTAAATATGCCCTTCTAATTATTATTATTTTAGCTCTTTGGAAGATTGGCTCAGTTCTGCCAAGATACATGAAAAATTTGGATCAGGCCTAACAGGAGAAGAACAAGAAATTAGGTACCATGCATATATTATTGCCTACATTATTTTTTTTAAAAATATTTTTACTTCTTTATGGTTTATTCAATTAATATTGTATGAAGCAGCACTCAATTGGCAGTACATATTGTAACTGGTTTCCCTGATTCATTAAAGTGCTTCTATTTTTTGTTGATTTATTTTGGGAGGGCCTATACTCTCTTAAAATAACTGTTATCTGTTAGATAAAAAACTCAGTAAATAGTCATTTTAATTGATCAATATCAAAAAAATGTTATAATGTTCTATCTAGCATTATTCATTTAAACATTTTCATACACTTTATATCTCTTCATCTTCAGAGCACCCCTGTGAGGAAGGTAGAAAAGACAACATTTTAATATAACAGATGAGAAATCTGAGGCTCAGATAGGTTTAAAGGCCCGAACGAGGTCATACATGTGGAAAGTGATTGATAAGGAATCAAGGCCCATACTTCTGACTGTAGTTTTTGTGCTCTTTCTATTTTAAATGATGTTTCTCAAGATCATCATAATAAAAACATTGAGCCAGTTTTGATTTTAACCAAGAAACTTAAATCATCACAAGTCCAACAACAATTGTGGAGCATCAGAAGAACATCACACAAGAAGTGCAGCTCCACAGTCCCAGAGCAGTTACTAAGCAGAGGCGCGGGTTAGGGAGGGCACTGGAAGGTGGAGATTCCTGCGGCTTTGAAGACATATCTTCTCTCTGAGCCTTTGTTTCCCAGCTGTTAAAAGGGGGGAGAGGAGAAGGACTCTATAGAGGCCCTTTCAATGACTGTACATTTTCAATTATTTGTACACTTTCCCCAACCCCAGTTCCAGTACTTTGAAGAAACCTAGAGTCTTGCAGCATCAGCATCACATGAGAGCTTGTAAGAAACGGAGAGTCTCAGACCACACCTCAGCCTTGTTAAATCAGAATCCTCTTTTTTTTTTTCTGCTTGAGACAGAGTCTTACTTGTTTGCTCTGGTAGAGTGCTGTGGAGTCATATCTCACAGCTGCCTCAAACTCTTGGGCTTGAGCAATCCTCTTGCCTCAGCCTTCAGAGTAGCTGGGACTATAGGCATATGCCACCACATCCAGCTAGTTTTTCTGTATTTAGCAGAGATGAGGGTCTCTCTCTTGCTCAGGCTGGTCTCTAAGTCCTGAGCTCAAGGGATCTTCCCATCTGGGCCTCCCAGAGAGCTAGGATTACTTACAATCGTGAGTCACCACATCCTGCCCAGAATCCTCACTTTTAAGAAGATCACCAGATTATCTGGATGAGTACTAAAGTTTGAGAAGCACTGCTATAATACATTTAGTAAACTATCTAACCGGAGTGTCTATGTGAAAGGCACAGAGAAAGTGGTTATTTATTATTCTCAACAATAATTACTCACAAAGTGCCACTCTTCTATAAAATTAAAGAAACACCTCTCTGGGTCTTAATCTGAGTGCTTGATAATCCTGTGTAGAACTATTTCTAAGATTCCAGGATCTTTCTGCTAATAGTAAAACAAATTAATGCAGCTGTTTATTGTTTTTGTGTTGGGCAAACTTCCCCCTCCCATTATTTTGAGGAGAATTGAGGAATGTTATATCGAAAGGGAGGCTTATGTTGACCCTGCAAGTGAGAAAGTGAAGACGAATAGACCTTTTTTGAATGGATTAAAAATAAGTTTCATTTTTATTATTAGTGACTGACTGATCTGTGATCTCTCCCTATAGGAGGTTAATATGCGGGCCTAATACGATTGATGTAGAAATCACGCCAGTTTGGAAACTGCTCATCAAGGAGGTAATTTCTCCAGTGTTTGCTCTTGGCGTTCAATAGAAAATAAAGAAGTTTGGTTCTAGTCAATCAGGAGTGCTACTTTGTAATGGGTAATTGAACTTTGAGAGATATTTTTTAAAAATGCCAAGCATATTTTCTTCATATCTCTAATTTCCTCTCACTCTATTTTGTCAAATGCATCTTTTGCACATGGCCTCCTGCAGTAAAAGGTGTGACACTCTGCTTATTAGTAACTGGATGAATGAAATATTTCTTTTCTTCCTGTTTTTTTTAAATACCCTGATACTTAGCCTGTTTCAACTTAATGAGACTAAATTTTTTTGTTTAAAGAAATTCTTTTGTTAGGCAACAGATAAAATTTCCTCAGCATCTGAAATTGTAGGAAGAAGCAAAACTCCATCTATTCAGCCTTATTATTAACTCTACTAATCCCAAGGTATATGTGGGAGTCGAAGTTTTCATCGTGGGCTCTATTACTGGGCTTGTCATTTTTCATTTGATAGTGATTATTATCAAATCAGAACTCTACAGCTCTAATCTAGCTTCCCCTATGCTTCACTCCCTTTTGCCTCAAAAAAAAGTTTCTAAACTAAAGGTGCTTTCTTGATATTTACAGCAAGATTTCAAGCATGATAGAAAGCAAAACAAATTGATAGAAACAGTTTCTGTGAACTTCTTCTCTAACCCGAGAAAAGGATTATCATTCCCGTTTTAGACAAAAGGAAACCAACTAGAGGGAATTCGACTAAGAGTATAAAATGCTTTTAAGCAAAGCATTTTCAGAGAAGCTCTCTCTACTTACAAGAAAATGTAGTCTTCAACTCACCTACTAAACTACAGTTATTTTATGTTACTTTATTTTTTTAAGACAAGAATTACACTCTATCACCCAGACCAGAGTATTGCCCTGGTGTCAAACTCTTGGGTTCAAACAATCCTCCTGCTTCAGCCTCCTGAGTAACTGGGACTACAGGTGCCCACCACCATGCTCACCTAATTTTTCTATTTTTTAGTACAGATGGGATCTCCTGCTTGCTCAGGCTGATCTCTAACTGCTGAGCTCAAGGGATCCTCCCAATGGGCCTCCCAGAGTGTGTGGATGACAGGCATGAACCAGCGCACCTGGCCTAACCTAAAGTTCTTTAATTTAATGACTTTGTATATGATAACTGTCATGCCATAGAGAAAAGCAATAGACTATTTTAATTTTTTAAATCTGAACTCATACATCACCTTTATGAGGCCAGTAAATGAAAACAGGAGATGCTAACATCTACTTATACAATTATTATGATGGCCAACATGATGATGGTCAACACAAGACTCTACTTTGTAAATTGTAAAATGCAGGAATGATTGAAGTAAGTCCTCTGGGGTCACATTGCCTGGGTTTGACTCTAGGCTCTGTTACAGTCATAACTGTGACTTTGGATAGGGTGTAAAGGTCAGTTGCTTCATCTTTACAATGAAGACAAGTTATAGCTTCTGGTTTATAAGGTAATTATGGAAATTAAATGGGCGAATTTGGGCAGAATTGCTTAGTGCAAGGTCTAGCACATGCAATTGCTGAAAAGTGATTATGAAAACAAGTCAATGAATAGCTAAACGTGAACCCTAAAATATCTCCCTTGTCTTCCTGTTTTTATGTCTGCCCACAGGTTCTAAATCCATTTTACATATTTCAACTCTTCAGTGTCTGCTTATGGTTCAATGAAGACTATAAGGAATATGCGTTAGCCATCATAATCATGTCCGCCATTTCCATAGCTTTCACAGTATATGATCTCAGGGAGGTGAGTTTACTAATTCTATGACCTCAGAAAGGGAGCAGCAATAGCATCATGGACATTTTGTTAGAAAGGAGAATCAGGAAATAGTCCTTGCCCACTCCATATTATTGTAAATGAGACCAAGTTTGTAAATATGTAGCAAAATAGCCAATGCTTAACATGTTAGTCTTCTCCCTGCCCTCATGTCTCAATCCCTAAACTTTCAAGTTATATTTTCTCCTCAAGAGTGATTAGCCATAACAATATTCAAATGTTTATAAATTGTGAATAAGTGGTAAAATATATGCAAAGAATACAGGTGGAACTTGAGGATAATGAAAGAGAGGCAGAAGGTGGAGGAATCTCTTTTTAATACTAACTTCTGTGTCCATCTTTTTGGTTGGCACACATCTATCAAGGCCCCAGTTCAAGTCTTGGCTTTTTTATGCCTTCACCGGGGAACCTAAGTGCTATCACATAGAACAGATTGGCTGACTGCATGATGTACCCATGAACGCCAACCTCATGTAGGCAAGCTTTCTTGCATCTCTGATCAAGGTGCTCTCCTATTCTCTGAAATTAAAGTTTCAAGCTATCTCCCTCTTCTGGTTTCTGAGGTGCTTCTTGTTCCATATTATACTTTTCCTCTAACTCAGAAGATAATCTCTTTACTTAGTTCACAAAGACAATGGGAACCATATGACAGGGATTTACTCAGCTCTCCACTCTCCAATTGCCAAATGTCTCATCTCCTCGGCCTCCTTCCTCCTTGACCCCTCATTTCAGTGGAGGATGTGCTTTCTGCCTGTGCTTGTGACACCATCTTCTCCCACCTTCCTGGGGTGCCTATGGAACCCATGAATGACTCCTTCCATCTCCCTGTCCCTCAAGACCCTTTCCACCAACATGTAACATGCTCAAGCTTCTCCCAATTTAAAAACAAAATTCAAACAAACAAAATAGTTACTTATCCTGACCATGCTTATAACTTCAGCTAGTAATATATCTCTCCCCTTTCTTTTATAGCAAAATGTCTTGAGTCTTTATGCCCATGCTCACTATTTACTCATCTCCCTCTCTCACTCATGGTAATCTGGCTTCTTCCTATCTCATTACTCCCTTTAAACAGCTATTGTTAAGGTCTCTACTATTCTAAAGCCTATAGATAGTTTTAACATCAAAAATTTTTTTTCAATTAACTAGTTTTTTTTTCTTAATAGAAATGGCAACATGTGAATGTGAATTTTTTTTTTTAGAGGCAGAGTCTCACTTTATTGCCCTTGGTAGAGTGCTGTGGCATCACAGCTCACAGCAACCTCCAACTCCTGGCTTAGGCAATTCTCTTGCCTCAGCCTCCCAAGTGGCTGGGACTATAGGCACCCGCCACAATGCCTGGCTATTTTTTGTTGTTGTTGCAGTTTGGCTGGGGCTGGATTTGAACCCTTCGGTATATGGGGCCAGTGCCCTACCAGCTGAGCCACAGATGCCACCCCGAATGTGGAATTTTTAAATAGAGCAAAACAGTATGAGTAAAATTTAAGAATTCCTCCTAATGGAGAAACTTCTCAGTGTTTAGGACCCCTTTCAAGAAATGTCCATTGGGGTCAGATTTTTTACATATTTTTAGTAAAATTAAATGCATATGAATTAATTTGTTTTACAGAGTGAAAATATACTATGTCCTCTCTTCTGTACTTGCAATTTTCACAAAATATATCTCGAATATATTTTTGCTTCTGTACAAATACACCTTCTCTAAATGTACCATAAATTTTTAGCCACTCCAATATTGATCACTAGTTAGGTTGATTCTAGGTTTTTGCTACTAAAACAATGCTACCATGAATGTCCTTGCACGTATCTTCTCACACACTTACATAGATGCATATGTAGATATGCATTTTAATAACTAAAAAATATATCTAACCTGTATTATATATAAATATCTATATAGCAAGTTTATATGCTTATCTACACATATAACTGCATTGATTTAAAAATATAAAATTTATGGCGGCACCTGTGGCTCAGTGGGTAGAGTGACAGGTTTGAACCCAGCCTTGGCCAAACTACAACAACAACAACAAATAGCCGGGCATTGTGGCAGGCATCTGTAGTCCCAGCTACTCGGGAGGCTGAGGCAAGAGAATTGCCTAAGCCCAGGAGTTAGAGGTTGCTGTGAGCTGTGACGCCACAGCATTCTACCAAGGACAATAAAGTAAGATAAAAAAAAATCATAGATAAATAAAATAAAATTTCTGCAATTAAAATTTCTTAAGCTGTAAGTTAGGTATATAATTTTAAAATGCCTCTTAAAAATGTCAAAATTCCTCTTAAAAAAGTGACACCAATTTAGACCACTTCCAATAGTAGATGAGTTCACATTTCCTTTATCTTTGCCAGTATAAGTAAAAATAGAATTCAATAACTTCAATAACATGTTTTCCATTATGAGTTGAGCATGTCCTCATGTTTTCAGCTATTTGTATTACTTTCTGTGAATCTGTGAATTAATCTTTGTGTCCTTTATTAATTTTTATTGGTTGTCAGTATTTTGCTTGTTGATTTTATGACTCCCTTGGTGTAGATATATTTTTCCCCTAGTAAATATTTTATTAAACTTCCCAGCTGCCTTTGGAGCAGTGATTTGCTCCATTCTCTCTGGAGTGCTCTTTCTCTTTGGCTTCTATCTTCTCCAATTGCCCCTTACTATTCTGTTTTGATAGCATATCCTTCTCTATTTGGAATTTTTTTAAATGGATGTCTCAAAATCAAAACAATATGAAAATGTATATAAAGTCTCCATATTCCTCTCCTTCTCCACTTGGCCAAGTATTTTTATCAGTTTCTAATGCATTCTTTTTTTTTATAATCTTTTTTTTTTATTTCCTTGTGTCCTATAAAGTCTGTGAGGGCAAGGATTGTGCCTTTGCTCTTTCAGCTGTACCAGGGTCCTAGCACAGTGTGCACGCACAGTGGGTGCTCAGAAATACAGCTGAGTGAAGAATGAACCCCACAAGGTAGGCATTAACATGCCCCCCCTTTTTTTCTTTTTTGAGGCAGAGTCTCACTTTGTCACCCTCCGTAGAGTGCTGTGGCTTCACAGCTCACAGCAACCTCCAGCTCTTGGGCTTAAGCAATTCTCTTACCTCAGCCTCCCCAGTAGCCGGGACTATAGGCGCATGCCACAACACCTGGCTATTTTTTGGTTGCAGTTGTCATTGTTGTTTAGCAGGCCCTGACCAGGCTCAAAACCGCTAGCCTTGGTGCATGTGGCTGGAGCCCTACTCACAGAGCCAACATGCCCTTTTTATACACAAGGAAACTGAGACTCAAAAAAGGGGAGAAACTTTCCCAAAATCACAGCCATGAAGCTTAGACTCTAAAATTGTCAAAAGGGACTACATTGCACTGCAGTAGCTACCCTAAACTAATCCCAGTGGTTTATAGCAACATGGGTTTATTGCTCTCTCTCTTTTTTTTCCCCCCCAGTGGTAAGAATTTATTTACAGAAAAGAATACAGAAAACACTAAAGCTCCTGGTAGAGAGAGAGAGAACTCAAGTGGGGAGAGAAAAGCCCCCATCTCCCCCTTTAGGCTTTTAGTCTCAGGGTATATATAGGTGTATGGGTTCCTTGGCCAGGAAACGAACACAGTCCCTTCCATCAGGGGCAAGGTGAATCAATGAACGAACACAGTCCCTTCTGCCGGGGCAGTTTCTAATACATTCTTTCAAAAATATTTCTTTGGTGAATGAGACAAATACAAATACATACATTTTCTTTTTCTGTTTTTTCTTATGTAACTGGTAGCACAATTAGATTGTTTTATACCTTGGTACTTAAAAATTTATATGTCTTGAGGATATTTTCAAATGAACATATGAGAGATTCTTCATTACTTTTTATAGCTACATATGTCATTGATGGATAGATGTATGCTAATAACTTTCAATGTATTTCTAAAGTCTAAATATCTCTTTTGAGTTCTAGGCTTGTAGCCTTAACAACCTATTTGGTAGCTCCACCTTAATATCCAAAAATTATCTTAACTTCAACATATTTAACATAGAACTTAAGAATTATTCTTCCAGCTGGGTGTGGTGGCTCACACCGGTAATCCTAGCCCTCTGGACGCTGAGGCAGGTGGATAGCTTGAAATCACGAGTTTGAGACAAGCCTGAGCAAGAATGAGACCCTGTTTCTACTAAAAATGAAAAACTGAGGCAAGAGGATTACCTGAGCCCAAGAGTTTGAGGTTGCTGTGAGCTATGGCACAATGGCACTCTACCTAGGGAAACAAAATGAGACTCTGTCTCAAAAGAAAAAAATCATTCTTCCCAAATCTACTCTTTTAGGCTTACCTGATTTGGTAACAGCCACCACTGACTAGTTATACAAGCCACAAATCTAGTTGTTATCCTTGTAAACTTCCTTTTTCTTCTTTTCAATTGTACAGCAAATCCTATTGATTTTTCCCTCCTAAATATCTCTTGGTATCATTAACTTTTTCCCATCCTACCACTATTACAGCTCTTGTTATCTAACATCTCCTGCCTGGCATCACCTCCTATCTGGACTATGTGCATTAATTCTTGCATTCTTCCAACTCACTCTCCATAGCAGGTTGAGCTATGTTTACAAAGTGCCAGCCAGGAGATAGGGGGCTGAGATAGTAGACTAGAGGCAGCCTACACGGGTCACTTTTCACAGAAAAGATCAGAAGTGGTGAGTGGATATTCACCTTTGGATCAACTATCTAAGAGGGAAAATTGGGAATCCACAGGAAGGCAACAAGAGGCTCCCAAAGTGAAGGTGAGGAAAGTGGGGCAATGATTACAGCAGGATCAGAGGTTCTCAAATATGGTGGTCATATGTGGGGAAGGGACATCAGAGAGAATCCCAAGGCTCCTCACTTCCCCCAAGGACATTACAATCCAAGTAGTGGGAAGACCCCTTCATTGCAGAAGCCTTCTAGACTGACACAGGGAACTGACTGGAGACTGTGGGGTGGCATTGCTCTGAAGAGAAGGCACAGCAATACCATGCTGCCTATAAAATCTGGGTGCTGTTGTTGATGACCTTCTGAGATCCCAGCCCCAGAGTGCTTCATTTACCTGGGGTCATATCTGTTGCTGCTGACTCCTCCTGTGCTTGCCAGGCTGGAGAGGGAATGAGGCTAGCCACTCTTATGTGTCCCATGGGTGGGTGCTGCATGTCCCCAACTAAGAAACCTGGATAGAAGGTTTCTGAACTCAGAGTTCAATGTGCCTACCATCTGTAACAAGCATAAGGGAATAGGCAGATTCAGGAGAGCAGCAGTGTTAAGGCTTACAATGCTCCTGATCCTCTCCTGCCTGGTCAGTCCCCTGATGCAGTACTCAAGCACACCATTCAGGGACCTCATCATCTCTTCACTGAGCAACAGAATTCCCAGTAGAGGAAAAAAGGTGTACCACAAAGCTATCTACCTTGAGCTGAGAGAAGAGGTTTCAGATGAGAAGGAATCAGCATGAGAACTCAGACTATATAAAAACCAGTTTTTTTTGACACCTCTAAAGCATCACAGTTGTTCTCCAGAAACAGACTCTAGCCAGAGGGAAATGTTAAAATGTCAGATATGTAATTCAGAATAAGTATGGTAAGTAAAATCAATGCAATTGATGACAAAGTTGAAAACCAATACAAAGAAATTCCCCAAAGTTCGCTAAATTGTGAATGAAAAATTCACTAAAGAGATCGATAACATCAGAAAAGATATAACAGAACTTGTGGAAATGAAAAGTCATTTGAGGAATTTCATAATACAATAGAAAGTTTTAATAACAGACTAGACTGCATAGAAGAAAGAATTTCAGAGCCTGAAGATAGGACTTTCAAATTAACCCAATCAGTCCAAAATGTAAGAACTACCAAGAAGAATGAATAATCTTTCTGATAAATATGGGACTACATAAAGGAAACGAATATAAGAATCATAGGTATTCTGAAGAGAAAAGGAAAAAAAAAAAGCATGGAAAATCTATTTGAGGGAATAATTGAGGAAAACTCCCCTGGTTATTGGGAGATTAGGGTTAGGGATTTATACATACAGATACAAGGTCATTGAACACTGAGAAGATTCATAGAAAATAGGACATCACCAAAAGCACATGGTCATCAGTTGACCAACATCAAAGGGAAGGAGAAAATCTTATAAACTGTGAGATGAAAGCAACAAGTAACTTGTAAAGGAAAACCTGTCAGACTAACAACAGACTTCTCAGTACAAACTTATAAGCTAGAAGGGATTGGGGTCTCATGTTAGTCTTCACAAACAGAATAATTTCCATTCAAGAATTTTGTATCTTGTAAAACTAAGTTTCATAAACGAAGGAGAAATAAAATCCTTCCCAGACAGACACTAAGAGAATTGCCACTACTAGGCCTGCCCTACAAGGAATGTTTAAAAGTACTCTATACATGGAACAGAGCAATCAATACCCACCATTGTAAAAATATCTGGAAGTTGAAACTCACAACTCTTATAAAAAAGTAACAAAAGAGGGAAAAAACCCCAACAAAAAAACATTCAACAGGATTAACAGATTTCCATATATTAATACAAAGACTAAATGTGAAATATTGTAATATTCCACTTAAAAAACATTGATAGGCTGAATGGATGAAAAATCACAACCCAACTAACTCACAAAGACTCATACAGACTCAAAATAAAGGGATGGAAATAAAATTCCATGCAAATGGACTAAACTAAAACAAGCCGGGATAGCAATTCTCATATCAGATAGAATTAACTTTAAATTAACAATCAAAAAAAAAGAAAAAGATGGTCCTCATATAATGATAAAGGAAGAAATTAAGCAAGAAGACATAATAATCCTAAATATATGCGCACACAATGCAGAGCTCCAGATTTATAAAACAAATTCCACTAAATCTAAGCAAAGAAATAAACAGTAGGATCATAATTCTGGGGGCTTCAACACCCCACTGACAAAGGTAGACAGATCATCAAAGCATAAAATCAACAAAGAAACAGTGGACTTAAATGGGACTCTAGAACGAATGGGTCTAAACTGATATTTACAAAACACTGATAAAGGTCAGAATATACATTCTTGAGAAGAATGCATATGGAGTATTTTCTAAAAGTGAGCATAAAACATGTCAAGATTGAGCATAAGACATTTGCAAATTCAGAAAAATTGAATTAATACCAGAAAATTGCCTTAATACCATTAATACCAGAAAATTGCTTTTGCAAATTCAGAAAAGTTAAATTAATACCATGTGCATTCCAGAACATGGTGGAATAAAACTAGAAACAAATTCCAAGAGATAAACTCTCAGATCCATACAAAGTAATGGGAGTGAAATAGCTTGCTTCTGAGTGATCCTAGAGTCAGTGATGAAACTAAGATAGAAATTAAAAATTCTTTGAATTGAATGACAAAGGGGACATATGTTTTCAAAAATCTATGGGATACAATAAAAGAAGTGCTCGGGAAAATGCGTAACCTTAAATGTCTACATCAAAAAGACAGAAAGATTAGAAATTACTAAACAAATGTCACACCTCAAGAAATTATTGGAAAAAGAACAAAACAAAGCCAAATCTAGTAGAAGGAAAGAAATACACATGATCTGAGCAGGACCAAATGAAATGGAAACTGAAAAAAAAAGCAAAGGATACATGAAATAGAAAGTTAATTCTTTGAAAAGATAAATAAAATCAATACATCACTAGCCAAATTAACCAGAAATAGAAAAAACTCAAAAAAGCTCAATCAAGAATGAAATGAAAAAGGAGGGCAGTGCCTGTGGCTCAGTGAGTAGGACGCTGGCCCCATATACTGAAGGTGGTGGGTTCAAACACGGCCCTGTCCAAACTGCAGTAAAAAAATAGCCAGGAATTGTGGTGAGCACCTGTAGTCCCAGCTACTCAGGAGGCTGAGGCAAGAGAATCCTACCTAAGCCCAGGAGTTGGAGGTTGCCGTGAGCTGTGTGATGCCACAGCACTCTACCGGGGGCGATAAAGTAAGACTCTGTCTCTAAAAAGAAAAAGGAGACATTATACCCGACATCACAGAAATACAAAATATCACCCATGATTACTATGAAAGCTATTATGCACAAGAAAATCACAAACTAGAAAATCTGGAGGAAATGTCTACATTTTGGAAATCATACAACTTTTCAAGATTCAGTCAGGAAGAAGTAGATGAATAAACCAATAATGAGTAGAAAAATCTCCCCCCCCCCAAAAAAAAAATCCCTGGGCCACATAGACTCCTAGCTAAATTTTTTTTTTTTAATTGAATCCAGCACACATAGAAGAACTGGCAGCTATTCTACCGAAACTATTACATAAAATTGAGAAAGAGAGAACCATCCCTAACTCATTCTAGGAAGCTGGGATCACCCAGATATCAATACTAGGAAGTACACAACAAAAAAAGAAAACTATTGATTAATATCTCTCATGAACAGAGGTATAAAAATCCTCAACAAAATACTAGTGAACTGAATTCAAAAGTACATGAAAAAAATAAATCACCATGATCAAGTAGGTTTCATTTCAGGGGTGCAAGGATGGTTCAATATACACAAATCAATAAAAGTGATTTACCACACAAACAGGGTTAAAAACAAAAGCCATGTGAGCATCTCAATAGATACAGAAAAAGCATTTAATAAAATCCAGCCCCCTTTCCTGATAAAACTCCTCAACAAACTAAGCATTGAAGGAACATACCACAAAATAATAAAGATGATATATGACAAACTCACAGCCAACATCATATTGAATGGGGAGATGTTGAAAGCATTTCCTATAAGAACTGGAATAAGACAAGTGGTGCCCACTATTACCACTTCTATTCAACATAGATAGTACTGAAAGTCCCAGCCAGAGTAATGAGGCAAGAGAAAGAAAGTGCATACAAATTGAGAAAGAGGAGATCAAACTACACCTGTTTGTCAATGATATGATCTAATATTTAGAAAACTCTAAAAATCCACCAAATGACTCCTAGAATTGATGAATAAATTCAGGAGAGTCTCAGGTTATAAAATTATTGTACACAAAATAGTAGCATTTCTATATATTAATACTAATAACAGTCAAGCTGTTACCATTTACAAGAATTCAATACCATTTACAACAGGTGCACAGAAAAGAAAATACCTAGGAATATACTTAGCCAAGGAAGTGCAAACTCTTTACAAGGAGAACTACAACACACTGAGGAAGAAATCATGGATGAAACAAAGAGAAGAACGCCGCATGCTCATGAATTGGAATAATCACCAAAAATGTCTGTACTGCTTAAAGTGCTTTACATATTCCAAGAAATTCCCATTATAATGCCAACATCACTTTTCATACATCTAGAAAAATAATCCTAAACTTCATGTGGAACAAATGAAAAAAATGTCCTGAATAGCCAAATCAGTCAGTCCTAAGCAAAAGAACAAATCTGGAGGTATCATATTACCCAACTTTAAATTACACTTCGAGGTAACTGTGACCAAAACACCATGGTACTAGTACAAAAGTAGATACACAGACCAGTGGAATAGAATAGAGAATACAGAAATAAAGGTGCATAATCACAATGAAGTGATTTTTAATGAAGGAGACAAAAACACACACTGGGTAAAGTATACCCTGTTGAACACACAGTGTAAGGAAAACTGGATAGCCTCATGCAGAAGAATGAAACTGGATCTCTATCTTACACCAAGTACGAAAATTAACTGAAGATGAATGACAGACTTAAATGTAAGACCTGGAGCCACACAAATCCTAGAAGACAGCATAAAAAAACTCTGCTGGACATTGGCCGTAGCAAAGAGTTTATAACTAAGAGTCCACAAGGAAAGAGAGCAGCAACAAAAACAAGTAAATGAAGCTTAATTAAACTAAAAATTTCTGCACAGTAAAGGAAATAATTAACACAGTAAATAGACAATCTTAGCATGGGAGAAAATGCTCATCAACAATGCACCCAACAAAGGGCTAATATTGTGGATCTATAAAGAAATCGAACAAATCAGCAAGAATAAAACAAATAACCCCATCATGATGTGGGGAAAAGACATGAACAGATTTTTCAATTTTTTCAAAAGAATATAGATAAATGGCCTTCAAAGACATGAAAAATTTCTCAACATCATTAATCATCAGGGAAATGCAAATTAAATCATAATGAAATATATTACACCTGTCAGAATGGGCATTGTTTAAAAGTAAAAGCAGTGAAAAGGGAACATTTACACACTGTTGGTAGGAATGTAAAAGAGTACAGCTGCTATGAAAAACTGTATGGAGATTTCTCAAAGAACTAAAAGTAGACCTACCTTTTGATTCAGCAATCCCACTAAAAGAAGTCATTTTATAAAACAGACAACTGAATTATAGCAAAATTCATAATTGCAAAGATATAGCATCAACCTAAGTGCCTATCAACAGATGAGCGGACAAAGAAATTGTGATATATATATACATATACGTGTGTGTGCATATACATATATATATATTATTAACATATATATATTATTTCATTAGGCCTAGTTGTAATGAGGTACTACTTTTGCAGTGTCACTTGGGTGGAACTGGAGACAGTTACCTAAAGTGATGTATCTTAAGAATGGAAAAACAAATATCATACATTCTTAATTATAAATGGAGGCTAAAAAGAGATACACGAGGTCATGAAGTAGTGTAGTGAACATTAAAAACCAATAAGGGGGACTCTTGAAGTGGGGTAAGGGATAAAAATCTACCTGTCAGGCACAAAGTATCCCATTCTCCTTATTCCTTATGGTTACACTGAAAGATCTGACTTTACCATGATACAATTCATCCATGTAACAAAAATCCCTTGTTATCATCTAATTGTTTTGAAAGACAAAAAAAAAAAAGTGCCATCCAGAACATGACCATTCCCATATTGTTATCACCAAAATATTTCAAAATATTTTCATTACTTTTATAGTAAACTTCAAAATCTCATGGTAGGCTTTAAAGCTGTACCTCATATGTACTCAAATATTTTAGTCTTGAGAATCCCTATTTTCTTAAGAATCATTGAGTACCCCAATGATTTTGTGGGTTGTATCTATTGATATTTACTATAATATCAAAACTTAGAATCATAAAATATATATTTATTAAATAGCAATCACAAAACCTCATTACACGTTAACATAAAACATATATTTAAAGACAACTGTATTTTCTAAAATGAAAATAATTTAATGAGAAGAATGACATTGGTTTACATGTTTGCAAATCTCCTACATGTTTGGCTTAATGGAAGACAACTGAATTCTCTTAATTTCTGTGTTTGATCCATTGTGATATTAAATATCATTCAGCCTCTGAAAAACTCCACCGTGCACTTGAAAGAATAAGATTTTAAAAGGAAATTAACATTTTAGCACTCCCATTTTAGTACTTCTAAGCCATTATGAGATATTTCTGAAACCTCCCCCCCAAGGAATCCTCAGAGAATGCTTGGAGGACCGCTGCTCCAATGTACTTGCTGACTGCCCTCCAGACACTCTAGTATTTTTGTTTACTAAAAAGTGCTCTTTTTTCTAGTTTCAGAGCATTGAAACATGTAACCTGGTATTGTCATTTTTTAATCCAACTCCTTTGGCTAAATAACTTCTACTTAGATCCTCCATTTAATGTGCCTTCTTCAGGGGAGAGTTCTCTTGATTCCTTTTGCTATATATGCCCCAGAAGCAATTTATTTTTTCCTTCTTATTACTGATTGTAATTACACGTTTATATATGTGTTTATTTGATGAAAATGTGTTTCTCCAAGTGGATTGTAAATTCCTTGGTACTTCTTACTACTCTTTGGTAGTAAGAACCATATCTCTTTTGTTACTTTTCCCTTCCATTCTCTAAGTAGAGAGTACCTGGCATGTTAAAGGTTGCTCAATCACTATTTGTTGGTGAATACACACATGAATAAAAGAATGAGTTAATAGCACAATATTCTGTATTTGACATTATAGTCTTCTAAAATATTGAACATACTTATTAGATATATAAATAATTTGATGCTACAAGAATTATTTATTTATTTTTTATTTTTTTGGAGAGGTGGGTCTCCAATTGTCACTCAAACTAGAGTGCAGTGGCACAATCATAGCTCACTGCAACTTTGAACATCTAGGCTCAAGCAATCCTCCTGCTTCAGTCTTCCAAAGTGCTGGGATTATAGGCATGAGCCACCACACCTGGCCTGATGCTAGGAGATTTAGAAAGTGTCTTAGATGACAAAGTCAGGATAAAAAAATGAATGCACTAGATGATTGAGATTTTTAACCCCCAGAACCAGGTAGCAATCTTTCACATGATAGTTTTTCAATAAATGTGGAATGGAAACCAATATAATTACACATATATATTTGTCTCTTTTATTGATTTGCTGTCAATAAACGGTTTATATGTTAGAATAACAAATATTACAAGGAAATAGCAGAAACCACCAAACCCCTTTTAAAGTTACATATTAGGAACTCTGACGTGAGAGTCCAAAGGTTAAATAATGCTTAGTAGTTTTTCAAGCTATTTAAATATAAACCAATATATACACCATGGATAAATGTCCGTGATGTTTTTTACTTAAAGAACTAAACAAAAATTTGTGGTTTTCAAAAATGCCTTTGAATAGAAAGAGCATTTCTCCTGGGAAATTCCTTTCTGCTTAAGAACACATACTTCTTTTTGCTGGGTGAGGAGAACTCAAATTGGACACCTTTTCTGTTGAATAATAGGCTACTAAGTCTTTGTTTTTAGCCAGTGCTTTCAGCTGCAGTAAGACAGTTCTCCATCCTTAAAGAAATTAATACTTAAAAATGCCTGGGACCTATACTCAAATAGATAAGCCTTTTCTATTTTCCCTTCTTTTTCAGCAATCTATAAAACTTCATCATCTAGTTGAGTCACATAACCGCATTATAGTCTCTGTATGTGGGAGAAAAGGTAAGTTCCATTATTTTAGAACTATGTGCTACCCAAATAGAATCAGAAGAGGATCTGAACTTGTCTTTCTAATTGTTCCTACTACTCCCATCTTCATAGGCATCTTTTCTTGGGCATTTGCTTAAAAGGATAAGGAACTTGAAGTCTTTTCACCTAAAAAAACTACTTAAAAAAATTAATACTTAATAAAGTGAACATACTGTTTTTATAGGGTGCCATTTGGTAAATTTTGACGTCTGTATACACCCATGAAACCATCTTCATTATCAAGATAATGGCCATGCATCACTCCCCAAAGTTGCCCTGGGCTTGTTTGTAATCCTTTTCTACCCTCTCCCCTTTCTCATCTTTAGGCAATTACTTATATGCTTTCTGTCACTATATATTAACTTACAAGTTTAGAATTTTATATAAATGGTATTGTATAGTCTGCATTTGGGCTCTTTTATAACATATTTTGGGTTAATTTTGAATTAATAATTTTGAAATTTCATCCATTTTGTTAAATGTAGCAAGAGTTCATTCCTTTTTATTCCTGAGAGTATCCCATTGTATGGATATACCAGTTTGTTCCTCCATTCACCTGTTGATGGATATTTGAGTTTCGGGTTTTTTTTTTTTTTTTTTTTGAGATAGAGTTCTACTCTGTTGCCCTGGTAGAGTGCCTTAGCATCATCATTGCTCACAGCACCCTCAAACACTTAGGTTCAAGTGATCTTCGTTCCCCAGCATCCTAATTAGTTGGGACTACAGGCACCTGCCATGATGTCAGCTAGTTTTTCAGATTTTAGTAGAGTCGGGGGTCTTGCTGTTGCTCAGGCTGGTCTTGAACTCATGAGCTCAAGCAATATACCCACTTCAGCTTCTGAGAGTGTTAGGATTACAGGCATGAGCCACTGTGACCAGCCTGAGTTTCAGTTTTTGGCTATTGTAAATAGTTGCTATGAACATTTGGGTACAGGTCTTTGTATGGATATACACTTTTATTTTTTATGGGAAAAGACTTAGCTGTAGAATAGCTGTGTCATGGGTCGATAAGAGTGTAACGTTTTAAGAAACCTCCAAACTCAAAGTGATCATACCATTTTCCATTTCCCCCCGGCAGTACATGAGAGTTTCAGTTGCTAAACATTCCTGCCATTGCTTGGTCTGGCCAGTGTTTTTGTTTAATTTTAGCCACTTTAATGTGTGGTAATATATCATTGTTGTTTTAAATTTGCATTTCACTAATGACTAATGACATTGAACATTTTTTTTTTTTTATAGAATGAAAGTGTTATTTATTTTTGAGGCATCCCAACAAGTCAATCAAAGAATGAAAGTGTAAAGAGTGGGCCTGGGAAACCTTCACCATCTAGAGTGAGGACAAGGTGAAGGCTCCTAACTCATGTTCACTCAGCCTTTATTACAATGTTTTCAATTAATCATCAAGTCAATTAAAACTAACCCTATATATCATTGTTTTGCTTTACTACATGTTTCCTACCACACTATTTCCTAACTTCCTTAATCTACTCTTAATCATTCATATACTGTTACTCTTTTGTTCTTTACTACCTTAAAATAAATCAAACAAGGAAGACTACCCAGAAGGAGAATGTTAAGGCCAACCTCCATCAAACTGAACATGTAAATTCCTAGGGAGGTTGTTAATTCTCCTGGAAACTTGTGGGTAGACATGTTGATGCACTTATTTCTCCAAGAGGCCATTTCTCTCTCTCTCTCTCTCTTTTTTTTAAAATACAGTTTCATTTTGTCACTGTTGGTAGGGTGCATTCTACCCTGGAGTCATAGCTCTTGGGTTCAAGTGATTCTCTTGCCTCAGCCTCCCAAGTAGCTGGGACTGCAGGCACCCGCCACAACGCCCAGCTATTTTTTGGGTGGGCGCCTGCCTCTTGCTCAGGCAGGTCTGGAACTCCTGTGCTCAGGCAATCCACCTGCCTTGGCCTCCTGGAGTGCTAGGATTATAGGCGTGAGCCACTGAGCCCAACCTTGAGAACATTGTTGTTTAGTATGTCCCTTTTGTCCACATCCAAAACATTTTCCTAGAAAATTAGTTACAGGACCACCCATTCTAATCCCTGCCATCACTTGAGCCATTATCATAGCTGTATGCATAATTCCTCCTATTCCCTCACATGTCTTGATGTAACTAGTGATAACATCTCTTTCTGGAGGAATTTTTCCTTTAATAGGATGAATAGCAGCCTGGCATTCAGGATTAGCCTGTTCATATGCCATTAATTCAATGACAGTTTTTCTGGCCTATGCATTTGTTATAGATTTTTCAACTGCATCTTGTAGATGAGCAATGAAGTCTGGATAAGGTTCATTCGTTCTTTGCCTGACTGCCCTAAAAGATGGACATGGAGTTCCCTCATTCTGGATCTTACTACATGCTTTAAGGCAGCAGTTTCTGAGTTGTTCAATGGCCTCATCATTCAAAAACATCTGTTGTTCACTTCTAGCCCAATTACCTCTGCCTACAGGCTGATCGGCATCAATATTTATATTATCTCGACGATTCAGCATCACCCTGTCTTCTACAACAATGACCCACCAATTTCTAAATTGTAAATATTGTGATCTACTGAGAGTTACCTTAGCAAGAATTTCCCAATCAAATGGAACCAATCTCGTATTCTCCACAATAGATTGCAGAATATTTTGAACAAAAGGAGAATGTGGTCCATACTGTTGCACAGCTCCCTTTAAATCTTTGAGAAGTTCAAATGGAAAACTTTCCTGCTCACCTGCCTGCTGTCTCACCTGTGGTCCTGGATGAAGAATTACAGGAACCAGCCAGACATCCAAATCCCCTCTGGCTCTAGCCTGTGCTAATGCTCTACTTAATAATGTCCCTTGATTGCTGGGAATGTAGATGTTAATGGGCCACTACCTGGCACCTAAGGTCTATTCGTTGTAGTAACAGAGGTCACTGGGGGAGCCTGCAAACCCTGTGCCCTTGGTTCTGCAACTAAGGAAGCTGGTGGAGGATAATGGTGTAGTGAGGGTACAAATGGCTGACATGGCTGTGGTATTGGCATTGGCACCGGATTTTGAGACTGCGATGGCAAAACAGCCGCATGAATTGTAACTGACGGTGTTTGTACAGGGATTGGAGGAGGTGGTGCAACTGAAAATGAAACCGGTGAGGACGTGGTTGGTCTCTGCTCTAGATTTACTGGAGTCTGCCCTGATGACTTCCAGAGCCAGTGATGCACCCTGCCCAGCTGATGGTCCCTCCGTGGTTGTCAAAGCATGTTGCTCGACCAGTGGGTCCGTCTGCCCGAGAATCTCCTCCAGCTTGTGGACCAGGAACTCATAATTTTCATTCAATCCATTCCAAGGCACAAATTGCTTTCTCTGGTTGTACACAAAGTTGTCCCAACAGTATTCAAATTCTATAACAGAAATGATGTCCACTTTGATTCCTTCCTGATACATCCTGTGAAATCCACTATGCATTTCTGGGTGACCGTGGTAGTAGAGGCAGGCAGCAAAAATGATCAGGCACACATTTCTGTGTTTAGCCAGAAAATCAGCCACAAAATATGCACAGTCAGCGCAGGGGCTCCAGGATATGTACCAGGTGACTTGGTAGTGGAGGTTAGGGGACAGCACCTCCTGGAACCAAGTGAGGAAGTGTACTTCTGCATGGCAAGGAATCTTGGGAGAGCCCTGGTTTCGAAAAGACTCCTCTGGGGATGGTGACACGTGACTTGGTTATTTCCACCTCAAAGCACAGCCAGGTGCTTTTCTCGTAAGCTTTCAGCTGGTTCCAAAAGTGGATGCTGAATTCTTTTTGACTTATCCTATGCAAAGGTTTTCTGAGAATCTCCTCCAGCTCGGAGCTCAGGAACTTATAATTTTCATTTATTCCATTCCAAGGCATGAATTGCTTTCTCTCATTGTACACGAAGTTGTCCCAACAGTACTCAAGTTCTTCGTAACCCATGATGCGCAGCTGGACCCCTTCCTTATCCATCCTGAGATGCCCCTGCTTGGAATCTGATTCCCAGAAGCGGTTGAGGTGGACAGCAAAGATGGTCAGGGTGACCCTTCTGTGCATGGCCAGAAAGTGAACAATAAGATTCGCACAGGTGGTGCAGGGACTCTTGGATACGTATCAGATGACCTGGGTGTGGTGGTCAGGGGGCAGCACCTCCTGGATCCAAGTCAAGAAACATGCTTCTGCATGGCAAGGAGTCTCGGGAGGATCCTGCTTTCGAAAGACCCCTCTGTGGAAGAAGACAGCTGAGTTTTTTGTTTCCACCTCAAAGCACAGCCAGGTGATGTTCTGATCAGCAGGGCAGGGTAGTTTTCCAAAGTTTCGGTAGAATGTCTTTGGATACATTCGATCCATCGGGGCTCTGATCCGTGGATTCATGCTGCAGCCTCCTCAGCAGGATTGTCCCTGCCTTGCACTTCGTCTGCAGTTGTTGGGCTCTGTTTCCCTATTTTCAATATTTGGAAGATACCTTAATGAGTTTCAAATCAATGATTTATAAATTATTCAATTTGGATAAAATAGGCTTATTAGCAACATAGACCTTCCAGAAAGTAATCTTCTTTTCCACCTCCTCTTCAGTATAAGATATTAAAATAATTACAAAATGCTTCATGGAAAATACAGTCTCCTTTTAGATCTGAAGACCAAGTTAATTTCTATCAAGGATAATAATGATAGTGTCTACCTACAGAGCAATGGTTGTATGGATTTGGTATCTATCACCTTACAAGCTTGGAGGTTTCCTAAGCTCAGGATTTCTCCGATTTAACACTGACATGATGTGTGCACAGCATCTGACTGTGTCTGCCTCTGCACTGCCCTTGCTTCCCAGGAGATTTGAGGGAACAAATGGGAATATAAAGAATCTCCAGCTATTTTTTCTGCTTTAAGGAATAACATATTTTATTTCTAGCTGGGACAGAATCCTAGTAATTCAAACTGTGGGAAAGACACTCACCCTTTGTTAGTTTTTCTAAAATATTCTTGAAGTATGTTATTGCATTTTGGTGCTTTCAATTCAAATACATTTGTAAAATATTCTCTCAGGCAGTGAAGCTTCTACCTTAATAAAGTTGTTGCTTATAGGGTGTATGCACACCTCTTGGTGGTGGGACACAATTATAAAAGGCACTTAACCTAGCAGATGCAAACAGTGTAACCTAATTCTTTGTACCCTCAATTAACTTGAAATAATAAAGAAACCACTCAAATATAAGGAAAAAATATTTTCCTTGCTATTCCATGTATACACAACAAGTTATACAGGTTTATACTTCTGAAACTTAGAATATAATTTCCCTAATTTGATTTTTAACGTTGGTTTGAATTAATTGGCCTGCTTTGACTTCACGGTGGGAGTATCCTTCCACTCTTTGACTTGGTCTTGGCTGTATGACTAGCTTTGAAAAATGAATGAGAGGTTAGGAGTAAAAAATGTCAGATTCTTACTTGCTGCTGTCGGCCTCTTGCAAATCATGATCACATAAAATTAACTTCACTGGTTTAGCTGTTTCTACTTTACCGGGAACACCAAATGAACTCGCATGATGCAGACCTACACCAAGTCCAAGATGAATAAAAGCCTAGAAGAAGCTTCCCCTTGAGCAGAACAGCTCAGCCAAACCCACCACAGGTTAGAGAGCAGTGAGCAGCCTGTGTTCTGCAGAGTACGGGCAAATGAATGCTTTCTTTTTCAGAAATATCTAGCTGATAGGCGTGTTTTTTGGTATGTGTATGTGTGTCTGTACAGAGAGAGAAAAAGAAAGAGATATTGAGATGGATTTAAAATTTTAGTGAAGACCTTTAGGTTCCTTATGCAAACCATGTTATTCTTGCTAACAGAATCCACATTAACTTTCTACCACCCAGAGAAGTTGCTTTATGAGCTTCCAAAAGAGTTTAGTTGTTCATGCTTACTAGTTTTTTGTTATATTTATTTTTCTTTGGCTTATTTTGCTTTCTTCATATAAATAGAGCCATTAACGTTTCAAGAGTGTTAAGGGCTATATTTCTCTTTTTTGCTACCTTGCAAGTATTAAAACAAGTCTCAGACCATATTCTATACAATGCATAGAACACCTACTAACAATAAGGTATACAGGCATATCAATTATTTGATCTGTTGTATAACTTAGTTATCTCATGTCTATGAATTAGTTGTATTAACCGTTCATATGCTGATCAGTCAGCTATGAAAGCACATACACGTGAGTGCCTATATACCTACCCCAAACCCCAAAATCACTCTCTAGCCATTGCTGATGTCCAAGATATAGTTAACACCTACCCTGGCCAATTTTAAGCAACAAATTTAGTCTCTGAATTAGGTCCTGGGAATGGTACCCATTGGTTCTTGCTGGCTAGTACACATTGCAAGGAGCACATCACTCTTTAAAATCATATTGCATGAATGGTACCCTCAAAGCAATGTGATTGTATTCTATAGATTTAGTTTAGTTAGTCTGACAAAAGGTACCAGGTAACCACCACCTTCTGTATTTGGTGGCTGGACACAGGAATATTTTCAAAGCAACCTTGGACAGAATTCGGAAAGCAAAAAGTGAAGGGCTTATAAAATTCTTATTATCCATCCATTTAAGTATGGGAGTATCTTCACAATGTTTTAGCTGATACACACACTTTCACCAACATACTCATTTTCATTCTAAAATCAACTTTGCTACTTAACAGACTCACAGTTTATTCCATAAAAACCTGTTTTGAACTTTGATTAATTAGGAACCTGTCTGGGTCTGATCAGTAACAAATACAGCTAAATTATAAAATATTGATATTTTTTTGGATAACAATTTTAGATTACAGTGAATGGCAACTTAAATGTGTAGGTAAAAACACAGTAACACATATATGAATATAATTTACATGCTACGTAAGAGTGACTGCCTCTAGATGTAGAATCAATTTTAATAGTAAGTCATTGATAACCATTTATATTAATAGTGATCGTTTGTTTGAATCATAATTTGACCCAGTGGGAGATAGTGAAGAAATGTCTACTACAAGAAAGCTGATAAAAATATCCTTGATCATTAAAAGAAAGATACGGAACAGAGATATCCTGCATTCTATTGCATGTTACACTTCTGACTAGCATGACAGGGGTTATGATGGCCAAATTGTGACTGTGATGGGAGCTAAACTAATCAGCAAACCTGAAACGCTGTCTAAGTCACAGTCAAAATTTGAAAAGAACCTGTACCTTTAATGTTGCCATTGGCACAGAAACAGAAATCCTTGGAACTTTCCTAATTCACATTTGTGATTCAATACATTTAAACAATTTTAAAGTCATACTTAGTTTACTTTTCTGTGACATGGGTAGGTGACATTGCACCCGATATAAATATGTGTCTGTATCTGAAGGGCCTGATTGGTTTGCATATTTTCTTAAGTATCAAGATAAAACCACCTATTGTTTACAAGGAAACTTCTAAATAATTCTGATTACAGCCTTTGGTAGATATAAGATTTATAGTAATCTCCACTGTCCACGTAAAAATCACTTTTGACAGTATATGATCATATTTCAAAGTTGGTACGTACACAATAAAACTAATATTAAGAAAGCAAAAAGCAAAACAGGAAAACCACCAAAAATTTGGTATATTCAAAGCTACGATTTTTGTGTATTCCTTACATTGTGGATTGCTGGGGGCTGGGTCTTTCAAGACCTGTGGAAACAGCAGCTATTCACTGGGAAAACTGAATCTAAATGTGCAGAGAAATAAAGGGACAGGACACACAAAATAGTTTTACCTGGAGGAGTTTCCCTCTGTGGTTAGGCTACAAGCCCTCCTGCCCATACCTCAGGGCTCAAGTTGTTCCCCGGATCTCTGCCCTGGCCGTTATACAAATCCCCACAATGAATATTTGCTTCTGGAAGGGTGTTGACTGTTGACACGGCAGGGGTTGGCCTGGTTATTGTTCCTCCCCAGTCCTCTCTGCAGCTTCTGCTACAACCATTGTTCTTCAGAGCCCTTATAGACCCAGCTGTAGTTTTTGTAAGCTGTATCTCTTACAGGTCAGGCTTCCAGTAAAAGCAGAACATGCACAGAGAAATAATTCAACTCTTATGTTAGAAGTAAGCTAACTAAATTGTTTTTATTCTACCTTGCTTAGCTGATATCCCTGTTTTCCCCCTTTTCTGGGGATGTTTTCTCTTGCCTAGAACGGGCTCATCAGTCTCCATTCTCCCTGCACTGGATTGAATATTTTAATTCATTTTCCCCTCTATATTTGAAGATTATTGCATACCTAAGACAAATAATCTAATGTGTCTGAAATCTTTTATTTTTGATAATTTTAGTTAGAAAAGTGATTTGAAATATCACATTTTTCAAGAAAACTCTGGTAAAAAGGGGTACAGTTATTTCTGATTTCATCAATTTTATTTTTCAAGTCAAGAAATGAAAAATACTTCTCTATTATACATAATTCCTGCAGATGTTGGAAAGGACTAAATCACAAGTTTAAAAAAATCAGAAGATTTCTACTTTTGTCACAAAGTGTCAAATATACTTTTGAGACATGTTTATTTTAGTGTAAGTTCATTTTGTTATCTTTGGTAAAGTTCTTCCTGTGATAGAGAATGGCAAATACCCTTAAAAACTCTCAGATTAGAGCAAAGTCTAGTTAGCTGAAATAAATGGACAAAAAATGTTTTGCAGATAGAAATCTGCAACAACATCTGAGAATATAAAGCTTAACCAGATGTTGTTCCCCCCCCAAAAGAGATATAAATGTTTCATGGAGATAAAAAGTGATGCTGTAGCTATCACAATAGGGACAAAGGCTGACAGGAACTATCAACATTCCTAGTCTGGGTATTTCCACTGTCCAATCCCACACCTGCCAGAACAAACAAACAAAAGCAAAACCAAAAACAAGAACAAAACAACTAGACCGAAAGAAGGGTACAAGGAAACATCAAAGCGATCAAGAAAAATATACAATTTTTCCTAGTTCTGTTGGTGACTAGAAGTGATGAGCCACTTCGGTTCTTTGCCTGTGTGAGCATAAATGCCATCTCTCATAGCAACAGGTGCAGATGATTTGATCTGCCCAGGAATCTGTAAAAGTCTTATGATTGGCCTTGATAATGGAATGTGTCACAAGTAACAATACGGAACTTTCAAATTCAGCCTTAAAAGGACTGCCAGTTTCACTCCATGCCTCTTGGAACTCAGTCATCACAACCGCTTGGCCTCTGTATGTGGCCTGAGCTTCTCACAGAGTGATGACTGAGTTCCAAGAAAAGTCTCACACAGAGGTTAAGTGGTTCAGAATAGAGGTGTTTCCTTTGTCAGCCTCAGTGGAGGTCCCATCTAACCATCTGTACCAACCACCAGCTGTTCAGTGAACTATTTAAATGTTCCAACCAAGTCAGCCTCTTGTGTAAGGCAGCCCGCACAATCACGAGAAATACAGTATAAAATTGTTACTCTTTAATCCAAAAAATTCTAGGATTTTTTTTTAATATAAAGACATTTGTAAATGAGAAAATCTTCTGGATCTATATTCTACAAGAATTCATGAATTTCAACTTCAACAATTGTCAATTGTCGGTTCTTAAGATTAGAATTAACTTTCCTTTTTTATTCCTATGATCTCATTTCCTACAATGTTATTTTCAAGATACTGGGCAAAGAATTTGTCAATACAGAGCTACATGGTAAAGACATTTTTCTTAAGACATCTGTGATGTTACGGAAATCCTGGTGTTGTAAACTCTGAATGCTTTATGCTGACATTGAATTCGTATTTCAAAAGAATCCAGAGGCTGAGAAAGGAAATTGGAAGGGATATTTGAAAATTATGAATGCTACAAAATTAAATGGAATGGAAGTAGTCATTACAAAGAGGAACATCCATATTAACTCAATAAACACCAAATAGTTCAAAGTAGTGTTGACTTAATATAGAGTAACGATGAATTCTGGAAAAGTGAACATGACTTAGATCTTGAAAGATGTTGTGAACTCAACCAACAATCTTGGATCTTTTAATAGAGACATTGGCTAGCCATTACAGTGTTTCAAATGCAGTTACCACATTTGAGTTTGGAAGAAAAAAATTGTTTGATTAAAGTAAAAACGTCATTAAAGTGATGTATAGCTCTTCCACTTTTGTTTATGAGAATCTCAGGGTCTGAATTACTCTTATGACATAAATGCCTAGAATACTGGGTAAGGTACAAGGAAAAAAAACACATATACTAAGAGTAAATTTTAAGTATTTTCATACATTTGTGACATAATACACATTCTAATTAGCTTCATTTCTGGAACTTACTACTTGAAATCCTTTCCATGGTAACACCCTAAACTCTGTTTTCATTTCTGTTTCTGATGATAAAAAGTACATGTGAACTCAGAAGTAAGAGATAAAATCAGAGCAGAAAGTAGAATTTACGTATGTGTTTTACTATAGGTTTCTCCAGAGGAAAGAATAATTTATTACAGTTAATGAAAACAAATTATTTCTTTGGCAAAAATCTAAGTAATTGTGCCTGTAAATAATAACATATAATATTTTGTACTATTTATGTAAAAACACAAAAAATAAAGATTCAGAAAATAATGTGGTAATTTCTCTCTTTTTTTTTTTTAAGACAGAATTTATTCACAGAAAAGAAAGAAAAGAATACAGAAAACATTAAGGCACGTGTTAGAGGGAGGTGATAATTTCTCAATAGCTAATTCTTTAATTGTCTGATATTAGTTGGATGGATGAATGACTAAAGAAGTTTTTCTTATTTAAAAGTAAATATTTGTTCTTATTTGAAGCATGGTTTTGCCTATTTCTTTATAGCATCTTTACAAAGTCATTATACAGGCCAGAGGTGGTAGCTTAATCCTGTAACCTAGCACTCTGGGAGGCCAAGGTGGGTGGATCTATTGAGCTTAGGAGTTTGAGACCAGCTTGAGCAAATGTAAGACCCCATTTCTACTAAAAATAGAAAAATTAGTCAGGCATTATGGTGGGTACCTATAGTCCCAGTTACTCAGAAGGCTGAGGCAAGAGGATCACTTCAGCCTGGGAGTTTGAAGTTGCTGTGAGTTGTGACACCAGGGCACTCTATCAGGGCAACCAAGTGAGACTAGCTTAAAAAAAGGAAAGACATTACACATGGATAGTTGATCTAAAGCAGTCTGGTCACGTGCAAAAAAGTAACTATGTGAGGTGATAGATGTATTAATTATTTCATAATGTATGTGTGTATCAAAACATCACATAGTGTACCTTAAAATATATACAGTTTTTGACTTGGTGCCTGTGGCTCAACGGGCTAAGGTGCCAGCCACGTACACCTGAGCTGGCGGGTTCGAATCCAGCCCGGGCCCGCCAAACAACAATGACGGCTGCAACCAAAAAATGGCTGGGCATTGTGGTGGGTGCCTGTGGTCCCAGCTACTTGGGAGGCGGAGGCCGGAGACTCGCTTGAGCCCAGGAATTGGAGGTTGCTGTGAGCTGTGATGCCACAGCACTCTACCCAGGGTGACAGCTTGAGGCTCTGCCTCAAAAAAAAAAAAAAAATATATATATATATATATATATATACAGTTTTTATTTGTCAACCTCGATAAAGCTTGGGAAGAAATCCTCACCTGTAAGAGTTTACCCCTGGACTCTGATCCTGCTGTTTGGAAAACTGTTCCCTGACCATGGGTCCAGGGAACCCATGGCTTTCTGCTTGAGAGACCTAAAGAGCCACGAGAAGGGCATGTGAGTTGTGAATGTGCAGGAGGGCAGCAAACTGACCTTCAGGGGAGAATGTGTATGTTAGATGTGGCAATAACGATTCCCTGGATTCCAAAGGTCTCTTGACCCTGGAGACGAAGTTCATGCTCAAGGTCTGCAGTTTTGCAAAAACAACGGCGTAGACATTCTATCTATCTTTTTTCATATCCTCTCGATCAGAAAGATTTCTGAGAAGTAGGTTATATTTACTTCTTCCTGTTTTATGGAAATAAATATGGACCCAAGCTTTGCTTGGAAGGATTCCTCCCGAGCTTCTCAGCCTCGCACAAAATCCCTTCATTCTGTCTTCTAGTTACTACAGCAGCATTTCTCAATGTCTATAATCATGGTCATTGATGTATAAAACTAAGTATGGAACTCAAGATTTAACACAAAAGTATCATTGAAAAATAACAATTGACAGTTACTCGGGAGGCTGAGGCAAGAGAATCGCCTAAGCCCAGGAGTTGGAGGTTGCTGTGAGCTGTGATGCCACAGCACTCTACTGAGGGCGATAAAGTGAGACTCTGTCTCTACAAAAAAAAAAGAAAAATAACAATTGTCATGTAGCCTTTGGATTTAAAACATGTAAATAAAATAGTCTTTATAAAAATGTATCAAACACTGAGTAAACGAAGATGATCAAATCCAAAAGGAATAGTTAATTTTTTCTAAGTAGGTTTATCATGCCAACATAAATAAGATGTATCAAGTCACACTTACAAGAGGAAGGATTTATCCACTTGAGTTCAGGGAGAACATGTAATGTAGAGTTAAGTTAAAATCATTACTGAGGAGAAAAGTGCCATGGAAATTTAAAATGTGAATTTATATATAGCAAAGATAGTTTATTTTAGTAAAAGAGTGGAAACAAGGGAAAGCTGATTAATATCTGATTCAATATATCAGGTAACAAAATAAACCTGTTCCTGCCAACAGTATTGATTCCTAAAATATGTGTCATCAAACTGGAAAAGGCTACAAACTAGGAAACCATCTATTCACTTGAAAAATCACATTCAAAGGCGTGTTCTGGCTCCAATTAGATTTAGTCAGTTTCTAAGTTCAGATTCAAATTCTTCAATTCAGATTCAAAAAATTTATCATAATCATAACTAAACCATATCAGACACCTCACATCTCATGTTATTTCCTGAATAAAGCCTTATAAATTATAGGTTCTGCATGAGTATTTGTAGAATAAACAAATATTCCTAAAATAATAATGAAAGGCTGAAATATTACTATAATGCAAAATGTTTATAATATAATACTTTAAGTGATTTAATAAAAAATACTCGTTAAGACATAAAAAGTATGTTTTAATAGTTAATACTCTGCTATAAAAATCATTTCATACCATTTCAGATAACAGCACCCTAGGCACGTAACAATAGGATCAATGAGATCAAGTTTGTGGCTATTTTAATGTTTCGTGTAAAGTTAACAACTTAAGTATTGCTTACTTCTGGAAAGAGTCTAACTCATGAGTGGCGCCTGTGGCTCAAAGGAGTAGGGCACTGGCCCCATATGCCGGAGGGCGTGGGTTCAAACCCAGTCCTGGCCAAAAACTAGGAAAAAAGAAAAGTGTCTAATTCATGCATATTGAATGCATGCATAGTAGAGTTATATTAGCCCAAGAAGAGTGAGAAAGAAGCATTAAATTAGCAAAAAGATTGGGAAAGGATGCTACACATGGAAAAATTGGGTGTAAAGAGAATTTTTCTTTTCTGTTGAGACAAAGTCTTCCTCTGTTGCCCATGCTGGTGTGCCATAGCATCAGCTCAGCTCACAGCAACATCAAACTCCTGGATTCAAGTGAACCTCCTGCCTCACCTTCCCAAGCAGCTGGGACTACAGGTGCCTGAAACAACACCAGTTAATTCTTTGTGTTTTTAGTAGAGACAGGATCTCCTTCTAGCTCAGGCTGGTTTCAAACTCCTGGGCTCAAGGGATCCTCCTGCCTCAGCCTCCTAGCATGTTAGGAATACAGGCATGAGCCATGATGCCCCACCCTATAAAAATAATTTTAAAAGGAAAAAGCTATCTTCAATAATGAAGTTGGTCCCTTTAAAAATAAAACAAATTCTAGGAATGTACCACAAATAATAATCTGTAAATGAGTGGATGAGGATTATCGAGAAAATTAATAATGGAACAAGCAAGATTCCTATGATTCCTTTAATATTTATTTACTCCTACTTAGATCATTTTTTATTGATGCTTATTCACTAAAAAATAACAAAATAAAAATCTTAGACAAAATTACCCCAAAAAAACTAGTAAAAAATATATTGCCATGAACCATAAATGAAATAGAGTGGACCAAACTATTCCAAGCATAAAGATGAACCTCGAAGAGCACAGATGCCCAAAGCAGGCAGGGGGTAATTTGAGAAGACAAGGGGCTTCTGCAATGGTTTGTTCTCACAAGTCAATTTGACCCAATTCTCCGAAGTACCCAGGTAGTGGGCAAAACGTTATTTCTGAGTGTGTGTTTAAAGCCACTCCCCAGGGCTCAGGTCCCCTCCTAAGCTTCGCGTCTACTCGGCAGGCAGCAGCGTTAGGGTCTCACAGGACCCAGACCCCACCCCAACTCTGCATGCAGGGGATCTGGGTCGCCCTCCTTATGAGAATCTAACGCCTGAAGATCTGAGGTCGCGTTGAGGTGGTGATGCTATGACTGGGGAGAAGCTGGAAATACAGATTACCGGTAGCAGAAGGGTTTGGCTGCACAGAGGCCATAATAAATCAACTGCTTGCGGACTCATATCAAAAGCAGCCTGCCATCCACCATCCGTGGGAAAATTACCTTCCAGGAAACCAATTCCTGATGCCAAAAGTTTGGGGACTGCTGCTCTGAGCAACCAGAATAGTCAGTAGGGAGTCTCCTTATTACAGAAATCTGCATTTTCCTAGACTATAATTTTTCATCTTAAGCCATGTATATTGGACATTTATTGCTTAAGCTTTATCTCATTGTAATTGCTTTTTCTGAGTCTCTGATGGCCTCATTTAAATTTACTTCATCTATTCTAAGGTTCTGGGCTTGAAATTTCAACATATGAATACTGAGACACAGTTTAGCTGTTAGCATGATTTCTCTATAAATTCTAGGATACTTAAGTGAATAAAAGGCAATTATTTACCTTTACTATCCCTGTAAATTCACAGATATATGGTCAATATTATCAATAATTACTCCTATTGTAGTTGAGAAATATATAACTCCAGTGGGTGTTACATTCTTTAACCTCACTTTTATTATATTATTGAATGTTTACAAATATTTATTTTTTACAAAATGGATTATTATTTTGCAAACACTTTGATAGACTACTTTTCCATTCATGTTTCATTGAATTTAACATTTTAATAAGTTTGTATAACTAGAATCTTCAGTGACAAATTCTTTAAATAGCAAATTCAATGGATGAATTATATTTTATTATATGCATTTAATATTAAATATTTTTATTCCAGTAAGAAATTTCATTGTTTTCAACTTCTTATTACTGTAAATAATACTTATATGTACATATGCTAAAAATATCTTAAACATCTTTTGTGGATTTTTTGTGATTTATTTCTAGAAATGAATTGAGTAGTAAAGGACTTTTTCCAACTGATTGCAAGAGATCTCGAAATTTACCCGTTCATTCCCTTCACATGGAAAAGTTTGTGTCATCTCTCCACTAACAGAATGTTTAATTTTATAGTGATCTAACATCAATGGTTTGAACCCAGCACCTGCAGCATATGGGGCCAGCGCCCTACTCCTTTGAGCCACAGGTGCTGCCCCATGAATGTTCACTTTATGTTAAGTGTTCTCTGTCCAATTTAAGAAACTATAGCCTGTTTCAAAGTCAAAAAGACATTCTCCTATACTAATTTAAGAAGTGTATTGTTTTACCTCACACCTTTATTATTATACTCTCTGCATAAAATAATTCTGTGTTTGGTTTAAAGAAAGGGGACTGGTTATATAGGTTATATATACATAGCATTTTCCATAACCATTTGACCCAGCAACATTTTTTGGAAATAGTAGTTCTGTCTCTTGCTTTAAAGTACTAATCTACAATAAATCAAGTGACCATACCTCTGTGGGTCTTCTTCTGTAATTTTGTGCCCAAATCACATATTCTCAGTCACTGTAACTTTAAGATAAATCATAACATACAATCAAACCAGGATCTCTTTCTTTGCTCATTTTAAAAATAACGTTTGTTATTTTGCCCCTTTGTATTTTCATATAACTGCTAGAAGACATCCAGTAACTTAAAAACCAAAACTCATTAAAAGTAATTTGAAGCTCTATGTCAATTGGAGAAATACCTTTATAAACTTGGGTCTATTTTCTAACCCTTAGAAAAGTATTTATTTTGATTCTCTATAACTTGTCTCATTAATGACTGACAATTTTACTTAAAATTTTTTTACATATTTTATTTTATTTATGTATGGCATAAGATATTTTGATGAAATTGAAAATTATTTTTAAACCTGTTAGATACTGCTACATATAAAAATGCAATTAAAGTAAATAAAATTTAAATTTATAAAGAAAACAGAAATATGATTTAACATATTTGCTTTTACTCCTGCAACCATGATAAATTTTTACTAACATAAATATAATTCTGTGTTTAGAACATGTACACACACACATACACACATATATGTAGTTAGTATTGCTTTACAAAATGACAGTTTTACATCTGTTTTTTTCTAATTTGTATTCTTTTCCTTATTGCATAAGACAAAACTTATATCAAAGGTTTAATAAAATCCATAATAGCAAATATATTGGTCTCATGTCCACATCAGAGAAGTTAGCCCATTAAATGTGATATTTTCTATAGTATTTCTTTGACCAATTGTATCAGAAACAGGAAGTTTCTTTTCATTTTGAGTTTAATACTAGTATTTATTATAAAGGAGTATTAAAAATATGTCAAATGCTCTTTTCTATTAATCAGAGTGATTTAGATTATTTTCTTTCTTCTATTAATATTGTATTTGAACTTGATTTTTGGATGTTAAACCTCTTTTGCATTTTTGGAATAAGCCCCTCTTCTTGAAATGTACTATCCTTCATGTAACAAGGATTATGATGTCACTAGGAATGAGCAAGTTCCTGTTTGCTTAGGAAATTCTTGCTTTTCCTGTAAATGTTAATGTAATATCTTGGTCATATTTTGGTCAAAGTTACACTACTCTCATGAGTATATTAGAATATGTGTTCTTACCTATTTTCTGGAAGAAAGTTTCATATCAATTACTTAAATATTGAATAGAATTCATTAGTGAAGAAAGTGTATGAGTATTTCCTATATTTTCCCAAGAATTTGGTGGTAATTTCATTTACTTCACATATTATATGTATTTTAAGTTGTATTTCATTTTTATTTTACTATCCTATCTCATAATTATGAAAGTTTCCTTTATAGTCCCCATTAGATATTCTTCTATTGCATTCTTAATATTTTTCAAATTTGTTATTTGTGTCGTATTTAACCTTACTTTAAAAAGGCATTTTGATTATTTTGATTACTCTATAATCTCTTACAATTTGAAAAAAATTCCAATATGCCATTTGGGTTAAAATTTTTGTGTAAAACTATTTTAACCTTATCATTATCCAATTTGGCCCACCTTTTTCTTTCAGATTTCAGTCGTTGGAATTCAGAAATTAATTGCCTACTTCTCATCTTTATTACCAGTACTTATATTCTTTGCGTATTTTTAAGCATTTGGTACCTTATAATTTAAAGATTGAATGTTTCTTTATGTATTTTAGGTTTAAAAACTTGACATTATTTCATGTAAATGCAAGAAGAAGGGCATAATGATTGTAGAAAGATAAGCCAGAAAACCCATCACACATTTAATGTAGAAAAGATTACATAAAGAGGACATAAACACGTAAAGTAAAAAAAAAAAAAGAACAATAAAAAAGAACTCTTTCAAAAACATCATTAATAAAGAAGACAAGAACGTGAAAAGAGAAGTAATAGAGAGAAAGATATCCATAAAACATATAATCTCCAGTTGCATCTAGAATACATGAAGAACTTCATTACATCCATAAGAAAACAAAGGTAAGGAAAAAAATCCATGAATATGAAGAAAATTTTCTTTAAAGAAGTCATTTGCCTAGAAATGACATACATTTATATAGAAAATTAGCAGTTTATGATGAGAAGTGTTTAAAATCCTGCGAACTTCTGAAAGAGTGAAAATCAGCTTGTAGTAAATAAATAAATAAATAAGTCCCCTGCCTCTAGGAGACGAACAGAGATAAAGCCAGAAGAAAAGTTACCAAGAAACCTCGTTCCTCCCAAGAGATCTGCAGTTGTTATAAAATCCCACACGAGAACCCTTTTTGAGTGACACCTTCTTGCTAACTCTGGTGACGGTAACCACGGTGCTATGTGCAGTCACTTCTAGGCAGATACACAGCGCCTGCACTGCCCACACCAAGGGCTCTGCCCCGTTTCAGTTATTACCCTCTACTCACCCTACCTAAGAGAGAGAATCCATTCTAATCTGTTTCTCTTAGACCCTCCTTATCAGCATAAACCAGCCTGTATGAAAGATGCTTCCCACCTACTCTTGGAAGGCAGCAATCCAGGGTTCCATGAAATGCCTTCCTTTGCTGAATCAAATCAATAAATCTGATCCTGTCACAGTACAAGCTTATCCCTGGTGGTGTTCGGATGGTTGGGCTTTAACAATAAAAACATAATGCCTCTGAAGATCTAAGAAAAGAATTTCTGTTTTAAGAGCTAAACATTACAGAAACAGTTTGAAATGAAAACAGCAATATATTGCTAAAGAGTAAGGTGAAACTGAGCACATAATATTGTAATAATAGCTTTTAAAATAATAGTAAATAAGAATAAAAATATAACATACATTAATAATGTCATGTTTACATCTAAAATTATATTAGTGAGGGTTAGATGACTAATCATGCGTTCTTTAATTTAAAGTGAATTTTTTGAGGGGTTTGTAAACATCTAATTGTACACATATGCTAAACATTACCTCCCTTCATAAAGTCTGAAAAAGTATGAATCCAACAAAAACTATAATCCTATTTCCAATTTTATCGTTTTCTTTGTACTAGTTAGAATAATAAAATAAAGTCTAAAGATGCTTTGTAGGATTAGACTAACATAATTGAGAGTTTTTAAATGTCATAATTTTTTTTTTTTGAGACAGAGCCTCAAGCTGTCACCCTGGATAGAGTGCTGTGGCATCACAACTCACAGCAACCTCCAACTCCTGGGCTCAAGCGAATCTCCTGCCTCCGCCTCCCAAGTAGCTGGGACTACAGGCACCTGCCACAACGCCCGGCCACTTTTTTTTTGGTTGCAGCCGTCATTGTTGTTTGGCTGGCACCTTAGCCCGCTGAGGCACAGGCGCCGAGCCTCTCTAATTTCCTCGTCCTCATTATTTTTACTTCTAAAAAAAATACCTGTTTAAATCAATGAGAGAGGGTGAGTTAAATGTTCTATTTATTGTATATTATTATAACATTTAAAAATATGATTTGCAATGTATATTGCAATACTATTTTTGGTACGATATTTAAAGTAAATAGGGATTCTGTGTGAAATTTAGAAAGGAAAATTGATATCTGGGCTTCACAAGCAGAAACACATTCAAACTTAAGCACTCTTTATTAGCATCTTAACTCTTGCTCTTCTTCCTTGCTTTTTATGCCCCAAATACCAAGCACTTAGTTAGTAATTAGTACTTTTACAAGAAAATTGCTTCTTTGCTTCAGGTCAGTGATCAGCAATAATTAAAGTAGCTAAAACCCGAGAAAAATAGGCTGGAAAACAGAAAGGAAAGGCAACTCTATCCAGTTTTTAAGTTGTTAATTAAAATTGGTAAAGACACATCCACAAAAATTACCCCAAACGATATGTATGACTCCATATTTGTGCTGTTGAATTTTGTTCACTTAATTTAGCCTTTATTTATTATTCTGAAGTTTTCCCAGTGATTTAATAAATGGATTACAGAGGAATGAATTTTGTTTTGATCTGCATCATCAGAGAAGGAATCAAAGAACCAATATCTAAAAATGAATTCCATTCAACAGGTAATTTAGGTAAAAAAGTAAAAGCATAGAAAAGAATAGGATAAAGGTATAAAAACCTCCAACCAGCAGTTAATGGGGAATCATCAAATTATTTGATTTAGGGCAAATTACTAGGGAGGAAGAAATATTCAAATACTATATGAGAGATATCTTATATGCTTTTTCTTCACTTAATTGATTCATTCTTCATTATTTGTGGGACATTGTGTCAGGATTTTCTTTAGAACAATAAGCAAAACATGCACAGCCCCATTTTCTAAGAGAAAGATAAGGACCAATAATTTTACAGATATATGATTATAAGCTCATATCCATGTCACAAAGAAAGAACATAAAACTTTGGATATAGGATGCTGTCTAGATTAGATGATACTTTAGTAAGTTGTGACTACACAATTTTTATGAATGTAACAATCTTTTTAAAATGCATACTATAATGTTCTCAAGACTAAAACACTTAGGCAAATAATCACTGGAAACTAATGTTATATTTTACATCAAGTTGAAATGCTTTAAAAGAAAAAATACAAAAGTTAACATCAAAACAATTTTAAGTCTTTTTGTTATATTTCTAATTTAAGCAGATACTAAATTTTTACACTTGACTATAGTCAATTCTAATATTGCTTTTTATATTTTTATTTAGCAATATCTGTGTAGGAATTGCTAGATTAGGAATTGTTAAGCACTAATTGTTATCTGCACTGAATTCATTTTCTGATATTTCTATACAGACTTCCTTAAACTTGAGTAAGGAGGGGAGTTTGAATGGAATGTTTAACAGAAGATTTAATACCAGCCCGTGACTCTGTGCTTACATCTTTAGTTGTAAACAGTTGGGTTTTTTGTAAATTAGCTCTGCAGGAAAAATAAATAAATTTAAAAGGATCTAATACAGCTTTTGCTAACATTTGTTGTAAAAACTCTCCCACAACAACCAGTTTCAATCTAACTAATGTCGCCTTTGAACATGGCCTTCAAAAGATGGTGCCTAAATACCTTTTGCAAGCCTGCATCAGCAGATCCAGAACAACACTTCACCTTTAATGATACATTTTAACTTAGTCAATTGGTTTGTGTGCTTAACTTATTTCTAAACCTACATACACATTATAATATTTGCCTGAACTATTTTTAAATAATGTCAAAGGTAATTTATCGTACAAGATTTCAATCTAGCTTCTCTTTTGTTTTTTTCTTTTAATTTTCCATCTCATTTGCAGTAGATGATCTGTTTTCGTAAATAGTGAGTTTGGGATTATTTTTCCCTGCAAAATAAAACAAGTAACACTGAAAGACAGTGCTCCCATTAAAGGCTTACAGAGTTTTGGCAAGCCACACGACTTTTTGGCTTTCTTCCACACAGGATAATATTGAGCTACATGTTAATTCTTCCTGGCATCAACTCTAGATTTTAGCTTTGGAAATACTGCCTGGTATTGTTAAGCTAAAATGTCACAACTCCATGTATCTCATTCCTTTTTGGATGGAAATTGTTTCTCACAACGACAAAAAATAACTCAAACAACCAAACTGATTAAAAAGAAATGTGACCAATACCGTGACATATTTTGCAGGTGGCATCAGAATTCAGAGATTAAGAATATGAGAAGTGAGGTGGTAAGAACGTAGTCTCCTGAAGGCCATGTGTTTTCATCATCATGTAATAGTGTATGCTGGGAGAGAATTCAAAGGAATTAGGAATCATTGTCACTGTCCCTCTGAGTCTGGTAACAATCGTGTAGAGAGAAAATTTATAAATCATATTCATAAATCCCAGGGAATATGTTAACCAGGAACTGCGTGGAAAGGAAAAGAGAAAAATGTAAAAGTGGGAAGTGAAAAATTCTGAGATATGGGAAAGGGAGTTGTGGGAAATTCTTACTCATTAACTAAAGTTATATTTAAGCAGGAAAAAAAGGTTTTTACAGTACATGGAAAAACTGCTTTGCTCATAGATACAAGAGGGCAGGACAAAAGGGACAGTAAGAAAGGATGGTTTCTCAAAGGTAGGAAAAAGCTTAGGTCATATTGAAATGCAAATAAATAAATGAATAAATAAATAAATAAATCCATGTTTGGTAGTTTTGTGGGCTGTTGAAGATATGTCAAATGAATGAAAGATAGTTCTAGTAATATTTGACATCTGAAATTTGAGACATCCTTTTCCTTGTTGAGGATCTTCTTCCTCACCAAGATTTTTTTTTACGTGTGAACAGTCAACTTCGTGGTGTCATTTTTGGCCTGAAGCTGATCAGTTTTCTGACTAGCTTTGGAAATCATCATCTATTCAATCTCCCAGTTTTCCTCTTGCTATATAAACTCTGAGTCCCTGTTCTTGAAACATTTTTTATCCCCTGAATTTCTAAGTGTGTGTCATTTTGGCAATCTGATCTCTGACTTAGAATTGCTCCTTATTTTGACTTCACCCAGGAAAAAAATGACTAAATAAAAGTAACAAGGGTTTCCCCTGAGAGCAATTACATCTGATTAGCATTAAAAGGAGATACAGGTGGATTTGAAGTATTCCACAGCCAAACAGATGGCAAATCTTTGCTAGAGTATCCTTGTATTCTCATAGGTATTGCTGGCATGTCAAGCTTACTTTTGTTTCTCTTAGAATCTTTGATTTTGGAAATCAAAGTATGTATTTTATCGCCAAAAAAATTGAGCCATTTTAAATTTCCTTTTCCTTTCTTTATACAATAAATATCAGGATTGTCATTAACCCCAGACCCTCAAGACGTGTTGCAGAGCATACACTTAAGATAACTATAGGGCAATTTTCATAATAAAAATGCTCTACATCTGTTAAATACTGCAAAGCTTTTATCCTATTTTCGAGTCACCAAGTTAGTATATCAGTTGTGTGAATGCTTGTAGAGGACACGAGTCTCCTAGGTCAGAAAAAGTACGATTTAAAAATCACAGCAATGGGCATATCCAAAGTTTTATCACTTTTGTGTTGTTCCCCTGATCATCATTGTTTACAGAGCCATGCAAAGAGAATTGGATTATACTTACACACACAGTGAGTTGCACTACAGAACAGGAACTCAGATTAAGGAATCTAGGTCTTTTAGAATGGTGGTAAATATGCTTGTTATTTGCTCTGGAGGTAGACACTATCTCTGCACCAGAACTGTTTGCTATCCAAACCTGGAACAGATGGTCACCCTCTGCTCCAAGATGTACAGAAATAAAAAGAGCCTATGGAGAGTTGTCCTGAACAGTACACATAGAAAAAGACACACACTTATGGTCTATTTTACTATAAAGAATACAGTATTGCAAATACAAAAGGAAAGTTTCTTGGATATTTAATTTACCTTTGTAGTTTTCCAATTATTTACTTTGTGGCCTTCAACAAAGTACTCAGTGTTACAATGAAGATGCCAGGATACTAGTGTCTCCCTGCCTCTGCCTCTTTCTACCCCTGTTTCACACACACAGGTGTCTATGTACACATTCATACGGGCAGAGAAAGTTAGCTAACAACACTGCTGTAAGAATTACAGCATTACCTGTAACATCAATTAGCACATAATTTCTGGTAAAAATTTCCTTTGATAGGAATTGTTATTTAGACTGGAAGTTGGAGCCTGAACTAAGACCTAGGGGTGCTGGGATGAGGCTTCATTGTTTTACACTTTATATTTGAAGGTAATCTGAATTAGAACCACACCCCTGAGAGAAGATTTTGAGTCTGTCACAGTGTTAGAGAACAACCACCCCACCACCACCACCACCCCCCCCCCCCCCGGCAATCTGAGCTGGAAGTCATGGTCTCCTTCAACATAATGACTGTTGGCCCAGAAAGAGTAAGGAAAAAAGGTAAAAGCTGAAAAGCAACAAGTTTATTGGCTACTCTGGAACCTTATACGTGTGAACCATCGTTTTTGATGTGTTTGAAATTTAAAACATCTTTGTAAAATTCCCATTATTCTTGTTAACTTTAAGAAAAATGAAGAGAAGAAATTTTATCTCTGGTAAGGCTAAATCAGCAAAAGGTCAGCATGTCAAATGATTAGGATAAAGTTTACTAAGGGCAAGTAAAAATCAGAGGCACTGAGAAATTTCATTAGTTAATACCAGGCACTTCAACTTCATAGCCTACTATCAAACTCAGATGTTCTGTTTTTTGGTTTTTTCTTTTTTTTTGTTAATTTTTTTTTCAGAAGTCAACAACAATGATGTATAAATAACAAAAGAGGATTCTTCTAAAGCAATCTACCTGTAATATTTAAATAACTCAATAAACATTTCTGTAACTTCACCTAAGTTGCAAGTCTAGAATCAGCGAAAATACCTTGATTTTCAAGGCTCTTAAGGATATTGTAAAGTAATATAATGAGCACTGCATAAGGTCATTTTAGTTGTTGTTGTATTTAATTAATGCAATTTACTGTTCTCAGTTTCCTCTGGGGTGCACATTAGCTATTTTTTACTCCCATAATTGTTCATTACAGAGAACTAAAGAATTGTTTAGTCCAAATTATAGGGATAAAGTCTTTAGTTTTTATTTAAAAATTTAAGAAATATGAGGAAACAAAATGTCTTTGCATTTAGTTTTTGGACTATAAGGTATTTGGCTTGTGCTTAATTCCTAGCAACATGGCTGCTTGTTTCATAAACACAGAGACTCCTATTCTCTGTTCCATTTCTACTAAGTTGGAAAATCTGAAAGAAGGCCTTAGGAACCTAGATTTTTAGCAAGTACAGTAACTAATTTTGATAATTAGAACAAGTTGGGAAATTCTGGCACTCAGAAACTGGGTCAGAGTATAAATGTCTTAACACAATAATTAAGAAAGTGCAGAAAAGGCTATGTTAACCAGTTTGTTATAAATATTTCAAATTGTATATAAAACTGGCACATTGTATCCCATAAATGCATTCTTGTACACAGCTATGATTTAATAAAAATAAATAAAAAAAATGAAAATGGAGGATTAAGCCCCAACCTATTCACTTAAACATTATATGAAATGTTCTTAATGGCAACACTGCACATTTATAAAGCTTGGGCCCTTGGAAGTTACATTTTTCTTTTCAATGCAGTATCAAAGTTTATCCCTCACACCTGATGTGGCAGAGTACTGTTATCATACCCACTTTATTGACTATAGAACAAGCTCACTGAAGGTAAACAATTTGTCTGAAGTGGAAATGGAATAATAGATGTTTGAAAGTAGTTCTTTTGATTCTGGGGTTGGGGTTCTTAACCTCCAACTTTAATTACTTATTTGTATCTTGGAACTTCTAACAAAAATACCATCCATTTTGCTGCTTCTCCCAAATTCAACCAGATTATTCTATTTATAAGGATTGGATCTTTAATCAGACTTTAATCAGACTTATAAGAATTGGACTTTAATCTGTCCTTGGCTCACTCACAATCCTAAATGTTCAATGTACAGTAAAGCATAACACAATGGCCAACTCCTAAAAACTGTTCTGTTATTAAAACACAAACACACATCTGTACTGCAAGAGTTTCAAATGCTAATAGCATAGTCCTGTTCACTGTACTTTTTGTAAAATGAAAAAGAGGATGTTCTCTGGTGTTATGTTTCTTATTGGAAAATTTCAAATTTAGTTTTTTATAGTAGTAACATTACAACATACCAATGTACGCCTTCCTTACATACAACTCTGCTGATTGTGTGTGTGTGTGTGTGTGTTTTAAATGGTGCTTCAATTTCTTAAATGAACCCTTCTTATCAATGGAAGTTCTGAATGTGGTTCAAGTGCTTCTGGAACACAGCAGAAAGTGACTAAATATGTTAGAAAATAAGCAAATGTTGCACAGATGCTCCTAGCTGCCTTCTTGGGTTCCCACTTATTAAATGGTCTTTTTGCAAACCTATAGGTCGTTATTCATGCAGATTTTCTATCGAGGGTGCTTCAATAGGGGCTGCCTGTTCTGAGTTAATGAGAAAAGTCCTAATTAAGCTAGCCATATGTTCAATTGCATTTGTAGATGGGAAAAATAGCCCTTTTTTGCTGCTGATACGACCATTGTTGTCGTCTCCTGCTGCTGTGGGCGTCGCTGAAGCAGTTACCGTTTCCACAGCCCCCTCCGCCCTCCCTCACGCTCATTCCAGGCCTGCGCTCTGTTTCATGAGGTATTCTTGGCAAGCACAGCGGAAGGCCTGCAATGCCTGCTTATGAAAATATCTTTCTGAAGATCTATGTCTGTATTGAATGCAACTATGTCTTCAGTTTTTCCCTGGGGATATAGATCTAGCAAAGCTGCCAGAACATATTCTTTCTTTTCAAGCATTTAATCTATTCGGGAGCACCCGGAGAGCTGGTGAGTTAGGATGGCCCTACACAGCCCTTGCCCCTTTTGCCATGATATTTCAGCTTCAGTTTTGGCCTTTTCTTCCATGCAGGTGCAAAACATTTGTTTGAACTTAAATCTTCCCTTGATGTCAGGTAAATAAGCTAAGTATAAGGGGTGCATTACCTCGAGCCTAAAACTATTTAGAGAAACGTATTTTCATTTTTCAGCTACTCATACCTAAATATTTGAAACTGAAAAACTAAAAGCTTCTAAATTCTTGATTCTATCAGAGCAATGTTTAATTGCATAATCTTATTCATTTATTTGTTCTACATTGTTTATTTATATGATTAAGATGTGCAGTACTCCTACTAAGATGTCTTTATTTTCTGTGGAATAAAAAAGAATAGTTAGCATCAATTTGGAAGAATTTCACAGCCAGGATCTTCAGTGCTTTTTGTGCATGTATGTATATGTTCCATGAATCCATGTTAAATGTTAACAGACTTGGATAACGCTGATGTCTGGTCTAAAGAAAAAAAAAGTGAGAAAAAAGGCTTGTACCCATATAACATTAAGTGATAAATATAATTTAAATAATGACAAATTTAATTCAACTAATATTTTTTGACCATTTACTATGGACAAGGAGATATTCAGATAACTTTATACACAAGTGTAACTTAATATTTATACCTTTATTGAAAAGTAGATAAGATTTCAAAAACCTATGTGACTTGCTTCATGTCTCCCAGCAAGTCAGTCATAGGAATATAATTATAAAATGTGTACTCTTCACTCCTACTTCAAATAATATATAACTACATTTTATTTTAATTTTTTGTGTCTTTATCAAAACAGCTAATCTTTCTAAACAATTTTGTTATGTGAGTTAAAGAAATTTTAATTTTGGGAGCAGTGTCTGTGGCTCAGTCAGTAAGCTGGCCCCATATACTGGGTGGTGGGTTCAAACTTGGCCCCAGCCAAACTACAACAAAAAAATAGCCGGGCATTGTGGCGGACGCCTGTAGTCTCAGCTACTTGGGAGGCTGAGGCAAGAGACTCTCCTAAGCCCAGGAGTTAGAGGTTGCTGTGAGCTGTGACGCCACAGCACTCTAGCGAGGGTAATAGAGTGAGACTCTGTCTCTACAAAAAAAAAAAAAAAAAAAAAAAGAAAGAAATTTTTATTTTCGTTTTCTTATATTCTTATCTAATGGGGTGATAACCATTAATGAACTATCTTTTTCCAATCACCAAAGTCAATTAATAGATTTAAATTGTTGGTTTAGGCATTTCAATTGAATGATTATATCTATTGCAAATGATGATTTTTCATCTACTTCTAAAATTTATGTTTCATTTAAAAAATTTGAAATAATTTCAAAATAATGTTATATAATAACATACATATAAGGTCTGACAATTAAGTTTGCAAACTTGCCTCCATGCTCTTATGTTGGCAGGACTGTACAGACCTCTCTGTAAGGTTTACCAGGGTCTGTCAGCTGTGTCACATCAGGGTGTGATGTGTCTCCCTGAGTGGCTTTCATTGTTGCATGTTTTGTGTGCTGTTGTGAGAATGTCTGTGCTCGCACAAGATCAATGAACAAACATTAAATTTCTTGTTAAACTTAGCAAGAGTGGAAGTGAAATCAGGGACATGATATTGCAAGGTTATGCCTTGAAGACAACAGAAGTGTACAAATTAATTAAACCTTTTTTGAGGGGAGAGAAAACATTACTGATGGAGAGTGTTCAGGGCTGTCAGCAATGAGCAGAACTGACAAAAAACATTGCAAAAATTAGTGGAATTGAATGTCAAAATTGTCAGAAACCTAGCAGACCCAGTAAACATCAATTTAGAAACAGGAAAATCTTAACTGAAAATCTTGACATCATAAAGATGTGTGTGCAAAAATGGCCAAAGGAGCTCACTGATGAGCAAAAGCAAAGGAGAGTCTAAGTTTGCCATTATTTTTTGGAGAGGTAAGATGATGTTTTGAACCATATTATTACCAGTGATGAAATATGGGAGTACAGTACAACCCTGAAACAAAATGTCAGAGTGCCCCACGAAAGTCAGCCAATTCCTCACAGCCAGAAAAATTCCATCAGTTCAAATCAAGAGTCAAAATGATGTTGCTGAACTTTTTTAACATCAGAGGGGTTATTCATTACCAACTTGACAAACAGTTAACCAAGTTTGGTTATATAATAATAACCAAACAATAAATAAATAAAACCAAAAAATAAATAAAATAGTATGACATGACTGATGGCATATTTATTTGGAAGTGCTAATAGGCCTGTGTGAAAAAGTTAAACAACCTGAACTTTTCACTGACAACTCATGACTCTTGCATCACAATAATGCACCAGCTCACATGATACTACTATAGGGTGTTTTTAGCTGGTAAACAAGTAACTTATTGAAGATCTCCCTACTCATTCATTCTGACCCCTAGTGACTTTTTTCCTTGCCCCGAGATATAGAAAATAGTGAAAGGAAAATATTTTTGTGAGATTTAGGACGTTAAGGGTAATACTATGACAGCTCTTTTGGTCATTCCAGAAAAAAGAGTTGCAAAATTTTTGTGAACGATGGACTAGGTGCTGGCCTTGGTGCATAGCTTCCCAAGGAGAGTACTTCAAAGGTTATTGTATTGATATTCAGTAATGAGGTATGTAGCACTTTTTCTGGGATAAGTTTTCAAACTTAATTGTCAGACTCCATGGTAAGCATATTTATCTTACTGATCCTACTGGAAATTCTAACTTTTTATTGAGAGATTTGATGTTAGTATTTGAAATAAAGTTGAAATTCTTTGGTATATTTAGAAAATAAATTTCCTCAAAGAACTCAAATTAGACCTCCCATTTGATCCTGCAATCCTATTACTGGGCACCTACTCAGATACTCAGAAGAAAAAAAAAATCATTTTATCATAAGGACATTTGCACTAGGCTGTTCATTGCAACTCAATTTACAATCACCAAAATGCTAAAACAGCCTATAGGCCCACCAACCCAAGAATGGATTAACAAGCTGTGGTATATGTATACTATTCAGCCTTTGAAAGATTGAAGTGGAATGCATTTTTTCTAAGTAAAGCATCACAAGAATAAACAGAAAGAATCCATTGTACTCAATTGTGAAATGAAGGCTGTAGATAACCTAATACATGGTGGGGGGTAGGGGAATGAGGGAATGGGGGAGGTGAGGGGCAGGAGTTGGGAGGTCATGGTGTATGGAGCACCTCTTGGGGGTGGGACACAAGTATAAGAGGAAATTTACCTAACAACTGCAATCCTTTGTACCCTCAAGGAATCCCAAACAATAAAAAATTAGATTTCTGTGCACAATATACTCAGTGAGTGTATACTTTTTAATCAGTAATGTATTTTGAAATTTAACAAATCTTATCAAACTGACTGTGTAATATTACTCTTGCCTGCTGATGAGTTAAAATCATATGATCTGACTTCCTTAGCTATATGAACTTGTTCTTCATTCAATATAATATACTTGATTTTATGTTTAATGATTTTATTATGTTGCTAGATTTGAATTTAGATAAATATTCCTCATAATGAATTCATTAGAATAAGGAAGAAGGAAGGCGTGTGAGTCTTAGTCTATTCCATCTGGAATAACTGAGTAATAAATGATTTGAAGCCTTCTGCTTTAGTTTTATTTTCACTTCTTACATCTTTTTAAATATCTTTACTAGCAATGCATTCAGTTTGTAGTAGATTTTAACACACTTTCTCTCACATTTATACACAAGCACAGATGTATAAAATATTAATCCTAATGCTTCAGAAAAGGCATATTTGTGAGAAAAGTCTTTTAAAAACTTTTCCCATTCGTTCCAAGGATTCTGACTCCAAAATGGAAGTTTGGAGGTGGGAATATTATTGGGGCGTGCTCTAGGGATCAATGAAATGGAAAGGTGTGGAAGAAATAAGTTTGGGCAGAATGAGACGTTGATACAAAGCTCAGTTCAAACCCAGGTTGTAGCAAATCTTAACATTCCACAGGGAGTCTGGTGCTGCAATGGTCCTTCATCATTGCTCTCCTTGCATGCAGACAGCGGGCCTATGCTACGTACATCCCTGGCATTGATCAGTCAGTGGAGATACTTCTGGTCAAGACCATGATGCCGCTTAGGTTTTTTTTTCAGTTTGAGATAATTTAACCACCAACACTGATAGCAGCAGAGCAGTGGGCTGCAACATTTTAAAGACAGAATCTCCCGGGGGTGTAGGGTACCTACCACCACAACTTCTTATATTGTTTCAGTCACTTCTTCAGTATGTACTGGAAAAATTCTATTTACCAGTGTTTTTCTTAGGTTGGAGTTTACAGTCTAATGAAAAGGAAAAAATGTCACACACGAGGCATGCAGAATTTGCCATCTGCCAGCATCATTGTATTTTACATATATTTACACATTTAAACTTAATAAATAACATATGCTTTAAGAACTAATATTATCTCTAGCTTACAGATAAGCTAACTAAGGCCTAAATAACATATAATAACTAGCTTGCCTAGAACATACTTAGTCACATTTACCAAATCAAGATTGGGACCAAAGAGTTGTAGCTCCAGAGACAGACAGTGATCATAGCCTTTAGCGCATACACACTACAGACAGTGATCAAAGCCTCTAGCACATATGCACTGCAGACAGTGATCATAGCCTCTAGAACACACGCACTGCAGAGAGTGATCATAGCGTCTAGCACACACACACACACTGCAGACAGTGATCATAGCCTCTACCACACACATACTGCAGAGAGTGATCATAGCCTCTAGAACATACACACACACTGCAGACAGTGATCGTAGCCTCTAGAACATACATACACACTGCAGACAGTGATCATAGCCTCTAGAACATACACACACACTGCAGACAGTGATCATAGCCTCTAGCACATACATACACACTGCAGACAGTGATCATAACCTCTAGCACATACGCACACACTGCAGAGAGTGATCATAGCGTCTAGCACATACACACACACTGCAGAGAGTGATCATAGCCTCTAGAACATACACACACACTGCAGACAGTGATCATAGCCTCTAGCACATACATACACACTGCAGACAGTGATCATAACCTCTAGAACATACGCACACACTGCAGAGAGTGATCATAGCCTCTAGAACATACATACTGCAGAGAGTGACCATAGCCTCTAGCACACACACACACACTGCAGACAGTGATCATAGCCTCTAGCACATACACACATACTGCAGACAGTGATCATAGCCTCTAGAACATACATACACACTGCAGACAGTGATCATAGCCTCTAGAACACACACACTACAGACAGTGATCATAGCCTCTAGAACATACATACACACTGCAGACAGTGATCATAGCCTCTAGCACATATACACACACTGCAGACAGTGATCATAGCCTCTAGAACATACATACACACTGCAGACAGTGATCATAGCCTCTAGCACATACACACACACTGCAGAGAGTGATCATAGCCTCTAGCAAGCACATACGCACTGCAGAGAGTGATCATAGCCTTTAGCACATACACGCTGCAGACAGTGATTATAGCCTCTAGAACACACACACTGCAGGCAGTGATCATAGCCTCTAGAACATACATACACACTGCAGACAGTGATCATAGCCTCTAGCACATACACATACACTGCAGAGAGTGATCATAGCCTCTAGCAAGCACGTACGCACTGCAGAGAGTGATCATAGCCTCTAGAACACACACACTGCAGGCAGTGATCAAAGCCTCTAGCACACACACACTGCAGGCAGTGATCATAGCCTCTACACTGCTGCTTTATTGCTGTGACTATGTGTACTTCCTGGTTTTTATTTTTGCCATATTTCCTTTTTATTTGAATTGCTAGATATTGTAGCATTTTATCAATCTTTTACAAAATGTGTTCCAAAATCTCATGAGATCTATTAATTGTGTTTATAATCATTTTTTCTTTTTTTATTATTTAATGATATATGTCAAAGGCCATGAAAAATATGCTTCTCAGATCTTTTGCTGCAGAGAGTGTAATTGAATAATGAGAATGTCCACACCTCAGTTTTGCCTTGGAGAGCCCGCCCCAGCCAATTGCTGAGCATGACAGGGGACTGATGGCTGATTCCTGCAAGACAGGGGGCTAGCTCCTAAACTTGATGACGCCCAGCACTTAGCCCTGTGAAGAAATTAGCAGTCAGGTCCAAGGAGTGTATGTAGTGAAGGCCTGGAGATGAGAGAATAGATATTATCTCTAATGAATCCATATAAATTTCAATAGTAGCTTAATGTTTCATAAGTATTGTTTTTTCAGTTAAATATTATTTCTTTGAAAATGCAACTAATTCATTAAATGCTGATGATTATGTTTTTGTCGTTGTAAAAGCATGCATTAGGTCAAGAGTGATACGGAGGCCTAAAATCTCCATGGAAGTTTCTTCTAGTCTAAAGGAATATTACCTGGCTGCTATTTCTGCTTATACTATCAATACCTCACGTATTCATGATTAGATAACCCTTGACACAGACCTTTTATGTAAAGTTTATATTTGAACCAAGTCATTACAATATACTTTCAGTAACTTTATCAATTCTCTTTACCATGACTCATGTTTATACATTTGATGTATTTTCATATTCCAATATATAAAAGTAAAGGACTTCTGAGATCAATATGAAGCTACCTCCGTGGAGATTGAAGAGAACTTGCTTACAGGATGTATCACCCGTGTTAGAGTGCGGTACGCTAGGCCTACTTTGTAAGGGAGATAATTCTAGTCTGTCTGGTATAAACCACGTCACAATACTTAAGAGAATAACACTAATTATACAAGATTTTAAAACTTAGTTACATTTTTCGTTTCCAGGAGGAACTGCTTTTTGAACATGTTAAAAAAGAATCACCGATTGTTATAAAATGATGTAGATTGTATTTTCCTTGTTATATTCCTGAGTATGTTCTGAAAGTGTGATCCACCAATCTTTATGAATATAATTCATTTGATTATTTTATTATGGACATCTATCTCCTGTATTTTATTAATTTCATTTCTTTTCATAGCCTAACATTAGAGATGATTTAAGACATGTGGAACTGAATTTAACCAGTTCATACAGTACACTCCAGATTTCTTTCTCTTTCAAATAATTTGAATTTTAAGAAATACTGAAAATATGTCTTTTTCTCTCTTTTTTATTTGTAACTATTATGGTACTATGTAAATAGTGGCCAAGTATCTTTGTCGGGTACACGTGATGGTGTTTTCATACAGTCATACAATGTGAACTGATCAAATCAGAGTAAGTGTGTTATCCGCGATCTGAGGCATTTATCATTTCTTTCTGTTAGGAATATTCCAATCCAACCCTTTTAGTTAATTTAAATGGGTACAAAAATATAGTTATATAGATAGCATGAATGACATTTGATAGCACAATAGGACAACAAATTGGATGTAATCAGCAATAAGTTAGGACATACTTTGAAATGCCATCTTAATATAGAGTTTTGCCACATTACTTGGTAATACTGTATATGAATTAAATTATTAAAAAGACAATTTATGTCACGGATTAAAAATTGTTTTTGAAATAGTTTAGTGCAACTATATTTGTATTGAAATAATACTGGGGTCATTATTAATCTCAAAGTAAAGTTTAAAAAAGAATTTGCAGTAAGGTCTCTAAGAGGTGCTGGAAGATGGCGGCGGAGATGGTCCCGTAGCCCATCTCTCACTGGTCAGCAGGTGAGAGGGTGGGAGCTCTGGATCTTTCCCTGTGTGAACTATTAGAGTGTACGGGAAGTTGGTGAGACACAGAGATCGGGAGGATTGGCGCGTTTGAAATATAGTTCTTAACCGTGGAAACTGTTGCAAACCATTTCCCCCTGCCCAGCGGAGGGGCAGCCGGCCCCTCCCACAGGGAGGACAGCAGATTCCCAACCCACAAGCTCTAATTAGAGAAAATTCCACTGAAGCGTGGAACTCAGAGTTTGACGATCAGAAAGGGACGCTACTGGGAAGCACGGAGACCCGGGCAGCCCTGGCATGAGCCGAGAGGTTCGGACTCTGCTGGACTGACACATTGGAATGTCCAAAATGGCGAGCGCCTTTTCCCCAGATCAATGAGAGAGAGAAAGAATGGGTGACCAGCCAGCGTTACACTAGGCGGGGACCCTGGTGAAGCCTGAGAGGTGCAGAAAAGACACTTTGAGCTGTGGAAGTTGGCCAGGAGGGCCCCTGGGCACTTCAGCTGGAGAATAACTAAAGTTCAAGTTCCCACCAACAGCCCCGTGAAGCCCCCTCTCCTCCAGCCTTCATTGCCGCTGGGAGCCACTGCGAGCCGCAGCCATAAAAACCGCCGCTGCTGGTGCTGCTGCAGTTGCAGTGCAGCCGCCGAAGCCACTGCTACCGTGAGCTGTGGTGCCACTGCCCCGCGAATAGTAACACCACAACTGCCAAAACTGCCAGGGCCCCCGAGATCTACAGCAGCCGCGAGCCCCCTCCCCCCACAGTCGCCACGAGCCCCCCTCCCGTGCTCCCCTCTCACAGCAGATCGTTGTTGCCAGACTGCAATTCTATATACATATAAGAATAATAATATTTTTGAGATTTTTTTTTTGAATATCCTTTTCTTGGCGGTGCTATCGACAAATAATTCTTTACTTCACTTTCTTTTCTTAGGATATGTTTATTACCTTCTATTCTCAACTGAACACTCTTCTTCCTCTCCCGTGTTAATTTCTTTGTTCTCTCTCCCCTTCCTCTCCTTCCCTTCTTATAGCTTCTAAGAGTGCTTATATCATATTTGCTAGAGGCTTTTCTTCTCCTCTATTCTCAAGTATTTTATAAGAAGCATTTTTATTGTAGAATTCTTTTTTTTTTTCTTCTTCTTAGCTGTTGTTCTGTGATTGGCTGTTTGTTATGTTTTGTTTGTATGTCAATGTTTCTGACTGTGGGCGCATCTGTGGGCTTAGGTGTCTGGTAGCCCTTCCATGAATGTATTAGCCCATTTGCTATTAATGTGATTGGTGTTATAAATGTTTTCCTTGCCACCTTGATATTTTAGTTCTCCCCCTGCCCAGCATTGAAAGTCTAGAAATCCAACTCATCCACAATCCAGACTGACTGCATTTACAATTGGACTGGAACGCTTGAACTGTACAGGCTGCAGTCACCAAACTAGTACCTAGGTGGAGGGCTGGTCAACCACAACCGTAGAAGTCTCCAGTCCAATTTCACTCTCTTGCTCATATAGCTAAAATCTGAAAAACAAACATGGGGTGGAACCAGCTGAAAAACTCTGGCAACACGAATAAACAGAA